>JACEFZ010027999.1:0-167500 GCA_014155875.1 Cepaea nemoralis | reverse complement strand
TCTATCTGAGTGAGGTTGGTGTGGAGACGTACATGCAGACCCGGTACTAAAGTACTATCTTCACGCGAACTATGTTGCGAAGCTCTCTTTTCACTCTCCAAGTTCAGAAACCCAAGGGGTGTTCAAGACTGGTACTGGAACTTCACAACTGCTGAGAGGCATACAACCATCCAATGTAACACAGAAGAAGATTCTTACCTGGTGTAGCCCGGATACATCCTAACAACTTCATTGTCGTCTTGAAACCGGGGTTAATAAATAAATTGATAAAAAAGATTACTTTAAACATGCATTTTAAAACTGTTTTCGTATGAAGATTCACTGGTTGTAATCCTTATAACAAAGAACTAGCAAGAATCAACAACACTGTGAGACTGTGCGTATGGCTGCATCACAAACACAACTATGAGTGATGAGCTTCCACAACTGAGCACAACAATCTTATTTTTTTTTTTTTTTTAAATCTTCAAAATTAGACTGAATACCCATACACTTATTATTAATCTATGTCCTTTGTCCCAGTGTAACATTCTGCTAATTACAAAACACAGAAGCACGCGAAGAAACGAACAATCTGCCAGTAATTATCAGTAAATGGTTGTGTATGGTGAGCGTGTACAGAAGCAGGAGAAAGCCGTGCGGCGGATTCTTTTATTAGCGGCGCTCACACGACACGGGGAATTTCTGGCGTGTTATCAAACTCCCGCCCTTCAAGGTTATCTATATCTAGCACGATCATACATTCTTACACATGCAGGAGAGTACACGGATAAGTAACATGCGTGCGTGTTCTACCATCAACACAGCTGTCATACTTCACCTGCATCGGAAACATAAGTCTGTCCGTTCTATCATTTTAATAGGTCCTCAAACCTTTTTATCAAGACTACGGAGGTAAACCTCATTTACTTGGCGACCTTCTCATAAGAAGCTGGAGGTAGGACTTCAATTCCGGCACTGATTATACATTAACTAAAAACATTACTAAATAAATAAATATTAGTAATAGCAAAAACATGATAACTTCTGGAAAACGATTGTGTCATAACAAGCATAATTCCAAATGATAGACGCCAAGTCGATCGTTTTATGGTACACCTTATAGATACTATTCACAATTCTGACAAACCTGTATCTAACCTTTTCAATGCTTCTGATCACAATGGAGTCGACGATGTATGGGTCACAAAAGTGAAGCAATGCTTCTATAATAACTTAACTAGGCTTAAAATTGAAAGCCAATTAATCAAATCTGTGGGATGCATCCGTCCAGCAGGAATCAATACTGTTGTAGATGCCACTGTATAACTCTGCTGACTTCCCGCTATATATTCATATCTAATTGTGTGCACACCTTCGGCTCTACATGACCTTCTGCGCCGCCTTCTTAACACGAAGGATATGTAATGGCCTAGCAACGGGTCATACCTAGACTTTTTCTTTTTGTGTTTTAATGTTATAAAATTTTCTAATTTCATGTTTTTCTTTTATATCAGCTTGTGTTGTTCCTGATGAACGTAGTGGAGTTCCTTAAAAGGTATGTACACTGTGTCGGTGTGTAGTATCTCTCAGTTTTTCGCAGGGGTTAGACGTACTTGTTTTTATTTCCTATAATTCAACGACACTGAGTCGAAGGATCGAAATCAGCTGTGGACAATTTGGAAGCAGACCGCTTTGCGTTAAATTCGATATTACGAGACGTCGGCTATTCAGAAAGCAGTGGCAAACTACTGAACTAACATTGCCTGGTAAATCAAAAACAGCCAATAAATATTCGGGTTGACTGCAACGTGTTGTAAAGGACATGCAACTAACTTTTTTAAGCTTCAGTGACCGCTACAAATGTGACATTGCGTTATTATGCAAATACAAAAAAAAAAAAAAAACATTATTTCTGTACTCCCCCACCCCGTGTTGAGAACCACTGGCCTATAATATCCACCCCTCAAATGCGTTAGCGTTCGCAGATATGGTTTAATAATTAAACGCACGCAAGAGCGTGAAGAACCGCTGCCGTCTGCAGATGAAGGGGATGCCGTCATGTGTGTCTGAGCGCAGACCTTTCGCCTTAAGAAAACACAACAAACGGAAAGCAGCGGTGAGAAAGAAAAAAAAAAACAGCAAACATTATGTATAGCAATAATGACCCACACGTGTCTCCGATTGAGCTCTTTCCAGCTGGCCGGGTATGTAGGTATACTAGTTTTTTCAACGAGGCATTGGAATCAGCTGGGTCGATAGTTCAAATACCGCTAAATGAGAAGCCGTGGCTGAAAGGTTTACGGTGTCCGCTTCAGGCTTAGATTAGAAGGTACCGTTTCGATCTTCGAATGGGAATTTTCTTTAAAAAAACGTTGGTATCTAATTTTATTACAAGTCCACTCGATCACTTGCGTACTAAGATAGGATACATAGCTTGTTCGGATAGGGCGAAAAAAACTGGAGGTTCCGTGTGCAAATTGCCCACGTTAAAATCGCAAAGAGTAGGTAGTAAGTCCATATCCCTGGCAAAATTGTTAGGAAAAGCAAACCTACCCACGGATTGAATCTGTCCAGAGGAAGTAAATCATATACAAATGCATGCCGGGGTAGGACACACTGACCTCTGAGGTACATAGTTAGGCATGAAGCACACCCCTCGAAAAAGTACCCGCAGAAGGGGAAGAAACAGAAAGCCAGCTGCGTGAATTAAGCCAGCCAGAAACAGAAATACCGTTTTAAGCTTGTGTTGCCTAGTGGCAAGTCCGATATGTACCGGACGTGGTCAAGCTGCTTGCTTCGCGCTCCGAAGTTCGTTTTCGAACTCCGTGTTCAGTTCTCGAGTGCAATTTTTTTTCTCGGAGAACCCTTGTGTCGTCCCTGGAGCTACAGAGTTCGTGTTCTGAGCGACAGAGTTCGTGTTCTGAGCGACAGAGTTCGTGTTCTGAGCGACAGAGTTCGTGTTCTGAGCGACAGAGTTCGTGTTCTGAGCGACAGAGTTCGTGTTCTGAGCGACAGAGTTCGTGTTCTGAGCTACAGAGTTCGTGTTCTGAGCGACAGAGTTCGTGTTCTGAGCTACAGAGTTCGTGTTCTGAGCGACAGAGTTCGTGTTCTGAGCGACAGAGTTCGTGTTCTGAGCGACAGAGTTCGTGTTCTGAGCGACAGATTCAGTCAGCCACAAGCTCTGGGGAAAGAGACCGGGCCATTGGATAAAACATTCTGCAATGAAGCCGATCCTTGTGTCTTAAACCCTCTGCATTTTTAACTTCTATTTGTGTTCTAGTCACGAGTCATAGAACCCACTCTGAGATTGTCTAAACAGTAGAAGAATTCTGTAGGGCCGGCTAGAATTCTCATGTGTGTGTACTTTAAATCCACACATACTGTAGAACTCCCGCTGTTTAAGTCATTATCGTGTGGCAGGTCCTTTACAGAACGTCACTCTCATCACGGCCTGTCGACAAGTGTCTCGATCCTTTGTCAGTTATCCTGCCCCATAGACTGTGACGCCCAAGCCCTCTTTAATGTCTTGATGTCTATCTTCGTACTAGTCGGTCCCTGCCTCGTCTCCCGGAAACCATGCCTTCCATCATTGTTTTGATGTTGGCAAGTTTTGTAATTTTTTTTTTTAAATTGTGCCACTGTAGCAACATATACGTTACTTTCCAATTTAGAGAACACCGTACTCAGCTAACCCCCTCCCCCCCCCCCCCCACCACACACACACACACACACACACACACACTTCTTGTTCATCCAATTTATATTAGTGGTATTTAACTGGTGTAACACAACAGAGACAGGCCCACACAGAGTGGAAACGTGGAACAAGCAGGCTGGAATTCGCGAAGTATGATGGGCTTGCGTCAATTCCAGTAATAAGAACAATTTGCTTACACACATACCGCTCCCTAACAAGCCAGCACTTACTGTTCTGCATGATAAACAAGTGGCACGGAAAGTAATCCATCACTATGAACCGCCACTTTACCGCCATAATTATTACCATTATCCTCCACACTCCTATTACCTAATGTTAATGTACAGCGCGGCCTTTCTGGTTATTTTTACTGTGAAGAAATCTTAGAAATAAGTCTGTCTCAGGTCTCACGGAAACCCCATACAGAAGTTACTTTTCTGCGCATCGTGAAAATTAACGGTGTCATAAAGTAGGCTTCAGAAAAACATTGTACTAACGTTATTATAATTCTGGTATCTGAAAAACCTTCGTAAACATTATTATATTTCTGGTCGCCTAAAAATTTCTTGTATTATATTTCAGGTCTCCCCATAAAGACAAATATACTTCATATATTATATTATATTGTGTTAAAAACCCACATGAAAATTATATCTCAGCCCCCCCCCCCCCCCCCCCCAAAAAAGTATTGTACAGAAAGTATTATATATATATATATATATATATATATATATATATATATATATATATATATATATATATATATATAGCCGGCTCTCTGGCCGAGGGGATAGCAGCTTTCTCCGTTAACCCCGAATACTCTCGCTGGTTGACGTGAGCGCACGAGAATTAGAAGTGGTTCGCCTGACTTATGAGAGTATGGAGCCGGTAGCTCAGAAAGTCGTGGCGTGCTGATGAGCGTAATCTAGCCTAGGAATCAACATACAGCTGAAAGATGCTGGTGTTGACCGCAATATCCTGAAACAGGATGGAAACGGGGGGGGGGGGGGGGGGGGGGGAATATATATATATATATATATATATATATATATATATATATATATATATATATATATATATATATATATATTAGAGCTGCGGAAGTTAACGATTAATTAATCGATTAATTGTTAATTTTTTTACGATTAATTTTTTTTTAACGATTAATCAAAAACTTTTCTCCCATCACTTATACAAATGAACCAGATGTCGAAAATTGTCGTACATTTTAAACATAGTGCTGTAAACACAACAGAGTTGCAAAATTGTACTAAGTCACCATTGTGTAAGCTGCAGCAAGATGTACCAACAAGATGGAACAGTATTTGTATTATGCTACAGTCTTCTAAAGGTCAGAGAAGTATTAACTGTCTGCATGTCAGATGAAAAGAAGCAATACAAAGGTCCAAAACTGTTAGATTCACATTGGGAGAAGATTTCGAAATATGTCAAAGTTTTGGACTTATTCTGTCAGACCACGGTCCTGCTTGGCGGTCAAGATTATGTTTCATATAGTTGTGTAGTGCCACTGCTATCTTTGTTGACAAAGCATATGACTTTACACGATGATGATCCTGGCTACATAGCAAAATTTAAGGCAGCATCTTTTAATGACTTCAGTGAGCGTGTAGCTAATATGACAAGTATTGAAATACTATAAATTGCAACAGCACTTGAACCATGCTACAAATACCTGAAGTGTTTGTCAAAAGATGCAAAAGAACGAACTTGGTCACGTACTGAACAACAAATAGCAGCTGAGTTCATGATGAGCAGATGGAGACTGCTGCAACGAATGATACTGACATTGACAATGAAACTATAAGTGAACCAAATGAAAAGCGTATTAATCTAATGCGGTCTGAAATGGAGAAGAGAGTTGAATCGGTTGACCCTCTACAATGGTGACAACTTAATGAACATCTTCTTCTTCTTCAGCATTCCGAGCCATTGAGGTTCTTTGCTGCAGATACAAGCCGTCTCCATTCATTTCTCTGGTTGACCTTCTCTTGCCAGTCGCTGATTCCAAGTGCTTGTAGGTCTGTATGTATATTATCTCTCCACCGTCTTCTTGGTCTACCTCGGGGTCTACGGTTATTTATTTCTTGAGTGTAAGCGAGTTTTGTTTCCCTATTATCTTCCATTCTTTCTATATGCCCCAGCCATTGCAGTCTATTAGCCTTCATGATACTAGTGATTAGGCGGGGACTGAAACAGATCATAAATGTCTTTGTTGCTTCTTCTTTTCCACTCTCCACTTTGTGTATCCCTAATGGGCCCAAAGATGCGTCTTAAGACTTTGTTCTCAAAGGTTTGTAACAAGGCTTCTGCCACATAGCAAGTGCCCAGATCACGCTATACAGAGGATAGAAGGAACTCTCAAAGGAAACAGTGCAAACAAACTACGGGATACGGTTGACGTCGGGACACGTCATACCAATGCAACATTAACAACGAAAACATACGTTGTGCGACGATCAAGGTGAACGGGAGTGTATTCGATTTGGAGAACAACTTGGTGTGGCTATTGGATCGTTTGAAGGCTAGCAGTGGACTCACTACAAGCTAAGAACAGCTAGAAGCATATATTGAGAACGCCATGGATTTGAGAACGACGGGAAAATTCTAGACAGACAGAATCGGAGGAAGATGACAGCAAAGACGACCTGAGTGAATGTACGAAGGAGAAGTATTACTAAGGGACGACCAGGTGAACGTAAGATAGATCGGTGTAAATCATTTTTGTGTATGCTAGATTAGATGCCATCCCAGCAACAACGGGAACTCTAATTATTACACTTCAAAATGTATCCACTGTGTCGGCTGCCGTAATAAAGCGGTGTGAGTTTTTCCTGACCTCTGAAGTTTACGTTATCTATCTAAGTTCACCATAGAGTTGTTGACTGTTATCGTTACTCCATTTTCTTTCGTAAGTTCTAACATATTCCACATGGCAAAACACAGCGAAGAAGGACTTACGACTTGGCAGCTTCGTCTCCTTTAGTTGTACTCCAGATTTCAGAGCCATACAGCATAACTGGTCTAATCAGTGTTTTGTGTATTGTGATCTTGGTGTTACGAGATAGCGCATTTGATTTTAGCAGATTCTGTAGTGCATAGTATATCTTATTTCCAGAGTTGATTCTAGCTTGTATTTCTTCCCTTATTATGTTGGAACAGTTGAAGATTGTACCCAGGTATTTGTATGTTTCCGTTCTTTTAATGGTCATATTATCTATTTGTATGTGGACAGAGATTTTAGCCGTTCCTTCTCTTGAAATTACCATATATTCTGTCTTATCTTGGTTGATAACCAGCCCCATTTGTTTAGCTTTTTCTTTTAAGTGAGTCAATATTTCCAATGTCTTTTGTTCATTTTCCCCTATAATACCTATATCATCTGCATAACCAAGCAGTTTGGATGTTCCTCCTTTAACTTCCTTACAACTTTCTCTAGAGCCAGATTGAAAAGGAGCGGCGACAGTGCATCACCCTGTTTCAAGCCAGATGTTATTTGGAAAGGGTCTGATTTCCTGCCTTTATATGTTACTATATTACAAGTATCTTACATGCATAGTCTGGTCTTGTTGATTAACTTCCTTGGTATTCCAAATTCCTGCATAGCATTCCATAGACTATTCCTATGGACACTAACATAAGCCTTTTTAAAATCCACAAAAATGTTATGGAGATCTCTTTTATATTCCCAACTTTTCTAGGCTATTTGTCGTAAGATAAATATCTGATCTATTGTTGATCTGTTTTGTCTGAAACCCGCCTGGTAGTCACCTAATATGTCTTCTGAATATGGTTTTAGTCTATTTAGTAATACCGCGGATAGTATCTTATAGCTTATGGACAGAAGTGGTTTCCTCTATAATTTTCACATTGGAACTTGTCTCCTTTCTTAAAGATAGGTATCAATAATGACTCTTTCCAGTCATGGGGTAATTCTTCTGTCCTCCAGATTTTTATTATTAGTTCGTATAGCTTTAGATGTAATGCATGGCCGCCTGCCTTTATAAATTCAGCAGCAATTCCATCATCCCCAGTTGCCTTGTTTTTAAGTCGTGTTATTACATATAGGATTTCTTCAAAAGCAGGTTCTTCAATTTGTGGTTCACACGTTAGAACCGCTTCCTGTGGGAAAGTGTTACTTGGAGCTTCACAATTTAGTAATTCAACAAAGTATTCTTTCCATGTGTTACACATTTCCTCATTGGTATTTATCATATTCCTGAGTTTTTCTTTTAAACCATATGTGTTGTGTTGGTGCCCTCGTTTAATTGACTTCAGTTCTTTAAAAAAAACTTTCTGGATTCGTTTTTCTGGTGATTAGTTTCCATATCTTTGATTATATTGCTCATATATTCTCGATTCTGCTGCCGAACTATTTTTGTAACCTCTTTGCATTCAGTTCTATATTGCTCTTCATTTTGGATGTTGTTGATATCATTTAACCACAACTGTCTGGCATTCCTTTTCCTAATGACTGCTTCTTCACATTTTTGATTGAACCATCTGTTCTTTCTATGCGTGGTTGACACACCGAGACATTCTTCTGCGGTAGTTTGAATTGAATTCTTAATGTTGAACCAAGTTTGGTCAACGCTTTCCTCCAACGGGTTTTGTAGAATTTCAAGTTTACATTTTATTTCATCTGCAAATTTCTCTTTGACTGTACTTTCTTGTAGTTTTTCTGTTATATGTTGGGTGTAACCTTTGTAGTTTAGCATAAAATGCTCTCTTAAGTTTTATTTTAAATTTTGCTCCAACGAGGAAGTGGTCCGTTTATACTTCTTAGTTTTTCTACGAGCTGTATGAAGATCCCCTGCCGGCTTGCTAGGCCAGTCGCAGGTTTAGGACACTAATCTGACCACAGTGAGTCCATCCCCTATGGCGAGCCAGGTCATAAGATCTGGAGTACGACAAGCTTGTGTCCTGTCCCCTCTCTTGTTCATAACATATATAGACAACATATGTAAAGAAACCAGTCAAACAGAGACAGCAAGAATACCGCATGACGAGAACACAGAAGAAGAACCATCTGCAAATCTAACCATTAGAGAACTCCTGTTTGAGGACGACCAAACACTAATAGCGAAATCAGAAGCTGAATTACAAGACCACAACGAAAACGAAATGTGTAGGGAACATAACATGAAAATTAGCACAAGGAAAACAGAGGTAATGACTACAACTAAAGAAGAACAAACAACAACAATTCACCTAAACGAACATCCCTTGAAACAAGTAAAGAGTTTCAAGTACCTAGGAATTATAATATCATCAAATGGCAGATCAGAAGACGAGATCGAAAATAGGTGCAATAAGGAAAATCAACTCATTGGACAAATGGCACCAATACTAAAGAACAAACATGTATCAATAACTACTAAGAAAGCACTTTACAACACAATCTTCCTACCAACTCTATGTTACCAATGCCAAACCTGGAAAATGACAGGAAAAGAAAAGAAAAGAAACATCACAACAACAGAAATGAGGTTCCTGAGAAGAATACTTAACGTATCAAGAAGAGATAAGATCAGAAATCAAGAAATCAGGACTAAAGTGGGGGTTAAAGCAGCACTAGATTTTATCAGAAAACAGCAAGTCAAATGGTTTGGCCATGCAAGTAGGTTACCAGTCAACAGCACACCACAACAAGCAATGATGTACAGACCAGAGGGAAGCAGAGGAAGAGGCCGACCACGTAAACGTTGGACGGAGGGAATAGCAGAGTCCATGGGAATATCGATATATGAAGCCCATAATCGGGCACTCTCACGATGTTTATACTTCACCTCGACACCGCAAGGTACAAGAGGAACATGATGAGATGAGATGAAGTGGTCGCTGTGGCACTCAGCTCCTCTAGTTAGTTAGTTAGTCGACAGATCATCCTCGTTGCACATCGAACCATTCAGTCCATAAGTGCTCGGATCCCCTCCTCAGCAAATCCCGCAGCGTGTAGCGGCTAACGACGCCAGTTCTGTGTTGGTTTATCAATCTTCTTTGGCTTCCTGCGTAGTGTTCTTGTTTGGCCACCCCTCTTTTAATTTGCTGCTCCCGCAGTCTGGCCATTGTTGTAGATTCACAGTCATCACTTGGTTCTCTCAAAAGTCTCACTTCTCGTAGAGCATTCAGAATGTCAGCCTTGTCCATGGCGCGTCCGCCCTCCACAGTAGCCTCACCTGCGAGCTTGTCAGCCCGCTCATTTCCTTGTACTCCCGCATGACCTGGCACGAAGATGAAACTAATCTTTGCCAGCCGAGACCGCTTCAGAGGCAGCAACCATTCTCTTCTGATCGACCCCTCCTCTATCCTCTTGATCATGTTCATTGAGTCGCTAAGGAAACAAGCCCTAGTGAATGTCTGTGTCTCGAGCCATGTTATTGCTTTACTTACTGCCATGACTTCCATGGTCAGGCTACTTGTGGTTTCAGTGAAAGCACCAGAGTCCTCCTTCACAATTCTCCCTCCGGCCCGAGCTGTAAAGGCCCATGAGCTTCTCACATGTCGGACGACCGACCCATCTGTGTAGATGACCGCGTCACTGTCTAGCGAATTCTCGAAAATCAACGCTTGTACTTCAGCCTCAACAGCAGCCGGATTTTCTTGTCTGCATTTTCTATCTAGTTGGATGCAAACTGAAAAGGATGTGCAGAAGTCTGTTGGCACTTGCACCCACTCCTCGCCAGGTTCTAAGTCCTCAAGTGAACACACCTGTTGAAGAATGTCTTCGGCTTGACCCATCCACGACCGTCCTCTTTTTAACCTGCTGCCCTTCACCTTCCTAATTTCACTATGCAGTGGATGTTGTGTGTTTGCGTTAATTCTGAGGTAGGCGCGTGCCCTGCAAACTTGTATTCTCTCTTCAATGGTTGGAAAATCAAGAAGGTAGCGCATCGCCCTGCATGCTGTATCTCTTGTACAGCCAAGAATAATGCGCATAGCTTCATTCTGTATCCTTTCCATCCTTTCTATCTGCTTATGGCTGAGAGTCAGGATTGCCATTGCATACTCCAAAACAGACATGACCAGCCCCTCGTACAGAAGACATAGATGGCGCTGCTCACAGTTTGCTGCCGCCATCACCCGCATCGCTGCCAAACCCCGCTTGGCCTTTGTTATCACCTGGTCTATGTGCACATTATAAGCAAGGCTTCGATCAAACCGTATCCCCAGGTAATTCATTGCCTGCGTTCTTTCCACCGTCTCTGAACACAGCATTACAGTTGGTGTTGGATTGTTGACAATATGATTATTCAACGAGAACCAAGTCACTGTTGCCTTTGTTGGGTTGACCATTGCCCCAGCTTCATCACACCAAGTACTTATGCGATTGAGTTCGGTTTGTAGTTCCACAGCAGCCTCCTCTCTATCATTACCCTGACGATACACTAAAACATCATCGGCATACGACAATGTCCTGCCAGGTCCAGTGATCTGCTCACTGGTGATTCTCACTGTGTAGGCGTTGAACAGTACCGGAGACAATGGTGATCCCTGTGGCAGGCCAGGATATATTGTTGTTGGTTCCGAAGTCCAACTGCCACATCTAAAAACTACTTTCCGTTGGTAGAGGGCTGCAGCGATCCAGCTAAGGAGGAATGGACTTACGTTTAGTTCAAGAAGCTGAAACATTAAAAAATCCAGTGGTACTCTGTTGTATGCGTCCTCAAGATCAATCGCTGCAGCAACGGTTTCAGTGCCTGAGTGGAAACCTTCATAGACATCATGGGCAAAGACTGCTGCATTGGTCCAGGTTTCTCTTTTTGGACGGTACCCACCCAGGGTAGGTGGGAAAACACCTTGCCTCTCTAGTTGGCTTGATATTTTCCTGGCAATTACCTTCTCCAGCAGCCTGCCTATTGTATTCTGCATGGTTATAATTCGATATCCCTGAATTTTTTTGTGGTCTTTGTCAGGTTTATATCTGATTCCCTTGCCGAAGCCGAAGCCTCAGCTCCTCTATAACTTATAACTTGTTGAATGTTTGATGCATTTTTGTTGTTAATTAAAATGTGATCTATTTGATTATAGGTTCTCCATGATTTCCAAGTTTGTTTACGTATATCCTTACCGTTCTTTGCATACCGGCTACCTCAGTTCCATGTGAACGATTGTTCAGCTCTGCTAGTTATATTGTTAATAAGACGCGCTCGTCACTTGAACCAAATATTGCCAACATACTCGTCTGTTTGCATAGTTGGTTATTAGATGACATATGAAAAAGACAATCCTGTGTTATTTCGATTTTTGACAAATACGACTATAATGTGAGTTACGTGACTATAAATGTTTTGCTTTAATCGAAATTAACTATTAATTAATCGTTAATTTTTCAAAAGTTAACTATTATATATATATAAGATCTCCCTAAAAAGACCATGTACAAAGATTATATTTCAGGTGGCCTCAAAAATAAAATTATATTTCAGGTATGAAAAACCCCCTTACACGACAGGCACCCTCGAAAATTAAAATTTAAAAAAAACCTGCACAAATACATGTATTACACTTCAGGTGTCTGTAAACCCCTCGAACAACCCTTATTATACTTCCGGTTTTCCAACACACACAAAAGCCTTGTACAACAATTTATTGAAAGAACTACCAGTATTATATTTCAGGTTTCCGATAAAATCTTGTAAAACAGTTATTATACTTATGGTTTCTGAAAACCCCTAAACATAAGTTATTGCTAGAGCAATGAATTTTTGGGAAATATCTTTTCATTATCCCCCCCCCCCCCCCCTCCCCACCGCGTCTTATGCTTTAGCATACTCCGATTACAGTTAGATGGTGCTACTGTGCGTATTTCGGTATGTTCAGGATGTGTCATATACCAGCATTTGAGGTCTCATTCCAACTTATTCGGTAATATTATGACATTTTAATGAATTTGTTCACAGTAAACCAAATTTTGCGAAAATGACATGTCAAATGAAAGTGAATATAGACCTGGATAAGAAATATTTTGTTTGCTGCTACGAGTTCCGGTTCATTTGCAAACAAAGAAATGGGTGAAAAGGGGGTTTATCCAGAAGAAGGAAGGGTTAATTACTCCTAATATTAACCTGTCCATACTACAGCATGAAGGTCAAACCAGATGACTCATCCACGGGAGGAAGAGAGACTGATGCAATTGGGGTGGGGGGTGGGGTGGAGAGACAGAGGCAGAGAGAGAGAGAGAGAGAGAGAGAGAGAGAGAGAGAGAGAGAGAGAGAGAGCGAGAGAGCGAGAGCGAGAGCGAGAGAGAGAGAGATCGCTACTGTGAGATTGTAGAAACATAATAAGTTGAAGGACTGCATTCTGTCATTGCATCTGGCCACAGAATGTTCATAGCACTGACGAACTCCTCCTCTTCTTCCAGGAACCATGCCTTCCATTACTGATCTTTAAACCACGGCAACTCCGGTGTGCTGGTGCCGAGGTAAGGGTTTAACCCCTACACCGGACAGTTGGACTAAAATGTTGACCGATCGTCCTTGGCATGGGGACGTAAATTACCAGAACCTCTGAAGTCGGAGTGGGTTCGCCTGATGGCGAGGGACACTGTTAATAGGGAAAGCTAATCCACACGCAAAATTCAGCCCAGCACTAATAGAAGTAGTGTGTATGGACTACGCTTGAGTTCAAAGCGAGCAAGCGAAAACAAAAACAAACCGCGGCAACGAGTAAAATGATCAAAGTAAATATCAGCTTCCGAGATATGAGGCGATGTATGGGTCAGTTTTAATGGGTGTTCAGATCGTGTAGACTGTCAGTATTTATCGTCTTTGTGATTCTGTCAGTATTTATCGTCTTTGTGATTCTGTCAGTATTTATCGTCTTTGTGATTCTGTCAGTATTTGTCTCCTACTTGATTCACAGTATTCTTGTACTTTTACTGTAACATGCCAATTCACATTTTCTTCTTTTCTTTAGTGACTGAGATGACTGATGCCTAGTCTCTTATGTTGCCACAGTAAAGTTGTGCATTCTCACAATTGTTACTTTTAATTGCTTGCTGGTGTTGTGCCATGAGCTCCTAAAGCTGTTTATGGCACAAGTGGTGAATAACATGTTAACGGGTTTATTTTAGCGTCTCTGTACGTTGCTTTCCATATGGTTATCACGTAAAACGGATACATTCTTTTTGCCATAAATTTAGAAACTGACCATTTTTACTCACCCTGAGACACACTGGGCATTCAATCTCATCTCATCTCATCATGTTCCTCTTGTACCCTGCGGTGTCGAGGTGAAGCATAAACAGCGGGAGAGTGCCCGCTTATGGGCTTCATGTATCAATATTCCCATGGACTCTGTTATTCCCTCCGCCATCGTTTACGTGGTCGGCCTCTTCCTCTGCTTCCATCTGGTCTGTATATCATTGTTTGTTGTGGTATACTGTTAGTTGGTAACCTACATGCATGGCCAAACCATTTGACTTGCTGCCTTCTAATAAAATCTAGCGCAGCTATAACCCCCACTTTAGTCCTGATTTCTTCATTTCTGATTTTACCTCTTTTCGATACATTGAGTATTCTTCTCAGGAATCTTATTTCTATTGTGATTTTTGTTTTCTCTTTTTCTGTCATTGTCCAGGTTTAGCATTGGATAACATAGAGTTGGTAGGAAGATTGTGTTATAAAGTGCTTTCTTTGTGGTTATTGATACATGTTTGTTCTTTAGTGTTGGTGCCATTTGTCCAATGAGTTGGTTTGCCTTATTGCATCTATTTTCAATATCAGCCCTATATTTGTATAGACCAATCGGCAGTCGAGAGTTTAGGTAGACAATACCCCGCTTGCCGTCGTTATGACTCGCAAGACATTTCTTTGTACCCAATTTAGGCTTGGTTGACCTGCTCAATGTTTAACATCGAATTCGAACCCATGACCACTTGGTCAACAGGCAAGCGTGTTAGTCACTACGCTAACACGGCTTCCATTTTCTCTCAACATTCTCTGACAATTCACAGGTGCGTGCACCCGCCGGTACGTCACGCAGAGTGGGAAATACGAGCCATAGTTATTTGGGAACTAGTAACGGCGGGAAGTTAAATGTTCGGATAAGGCTATAATCTAACCAGCGGGCGCCGATGCAATCGATGCTGAAAAGCTTTTGTTTTGATTCTATTACAGATCTCGTGATGTGGCCCCAGTAATGAACCTCCACACGCACAAACTTGTCAACTGTTCCACAGGGGAATGTAGAACACCGGGGAACGGGGGTCAGCGTGGCTGAATGGATAAGAGCGCTCGATCAGTCGAACTAAAATGTTGACTTCTCGTCCTTGAATTGGGACGTAAATTCCAAGTACCTCAAAAGTAAGAGTGGGATTGCCTCATGGAGATAGATACTGGCTTTAGGGAAATAAAATCACACATCAACACTATTTTTATTCAAAGGAATGTTTCCTTGTCACCACCATTGCAACGCAGAAAAGCAGATGGGGAAAAGAAACAGCACTAGATAATTACCATTCTATAACCTATAACGGTTCTCGCCGCGTCGGTAACTTACGGGGTATGTTTTGACATCGCTCAGAAAGCAATGTCAAACTACATCAACAGCAGCTGAAAAATGCTGGTGTTGACTGCAACGTCCTGTAAGGGATATGCAAAAAAATAATAAAAACCTATAACAAACTTCACACTTTTTGCACCAAGTAACCCAGCACACGCTGATCTATTACTCCCCGGGAAGGTTAACCCGGTCAACAAATGCCCGCAGAAGTCGGATGTGTCGGCCTAACGGCGCAAGAACGCAGCTCTGCTGTAAACAGGCACAACGCAATCACGTCCGGAAAAAAACTCCGGATGAACGAAGAAGAAGAAGAAGAAGAAGAAGAAGAAGAAGATCTATTACTTCACGGCCATAGTTGACAGTTATTATTGTACCCACTCGTCCCTACTAGTTTAAATGCACATATGCTGATTTTTTTTTTAAACTTTCACTTCCGGGGTTAACTCTATCAAACCCAGGGTTATAAGGAGAAGTGGTTTTAAGGTTACCAATAACCTCCTCCAACACGCGCAGACATGGTTCGATTCCGCGACGTGAACTTTTGGATTTTTACAAACTCTTATCCTGGGGTCTTCAGTCCCCTTTCTATAGATGAGACAATAAGAATCTCCGCTGTGAACAGTGGAGAATCCAAATACGTGTAGGCAAGATTCACATATGTTGTATACAAGTTATTTGTGTAGGAAGCTTTTCACATTGTTTAATTGTAGCTTGGACAGCGGCATATTCGACCAACTTGTTATATGTCTAGCTTCCGAGAGTTTTTAACGTGTGCAACTTGTATAGGGTTCTCTTTTTCGCCCATGGTCAGGACGAAGCATAGCACTTTTTTTTTATTCTGCAAAAATTAACAGGTCCACGCTGTGAATCGAACTAAGTCTGTATGAGCCAGAGGTGGGCGTTTTAACCTCTAGACCAGGCACTCCCTTTATACTGAGATCAAACTCAGGAACCGTGTGTTCATGTTAGATAAAGTAGTATTGGGCGGCCTCTCTTGTAAGGAGACAGTTATTTAAATAAACACTCATATTTAATTTTATGTTGTCTAGTGCGATCCTTCTGTGAAGTGCCAAACAATACTATGTGTGTTTATTTATATAAATGTTCTTGTAAGGAATGCATGCGCATAGAGTGAAGGGGGAACTTGAACGCGTTGTGAGAAATTAGTTGTGTGTAACAATGCCAACTACTACACGTTCACGGCTATAACTAATAGCTGGTGTGTTGGCATAATGAGCGGAGAAAGCTTACGCGGAGAATGTACGGTGATTAGACAGGATTGGCTTAAACGGTTATAACGAAGGATTGCTAGCAGAGGCGAGGAAGGTATAAAATATATGGGGAGATGAATACATAAACATTGTAACGGAGTTATGGATGGGCACGACCATGGAATGTTGAACGGTATTTATAAGTGCAATAAATACTTGCTCGGATCATTTGTTCGGCCTTCAAAGAAACCAGGAAAAATGCAATGTGAGGGAGCTTATCATCATTAAAAGTTCTACTTTGCCAAACTATGTATCGTGACAAATAAAACAAGGAATAAACTGTAAACTAGAAATCGATAGGCAACTTTATTAAAAACGGCTAAACGAAATTTGGTCATTTTTACACCGCAGAGAAACACATATGAATGTCATATGATATGCTTCCACAGAAATGACCTAATATTGTTCAGGAAAAGAAAGAAAGACCGACATGAGACTGAACATTGCAACCACGACGTCTCTCTCTCTCTCTCTCTCTCTCTCTCTCTCTCTCTCTCTCTCTCTCTCTCTCTCTCTCTCTCTCTCTCTCTCTCTCTCTCTCTCTCTCTCTCTCTCTCGTTAACGGAAATAATGAGCTCAACACTAACTACTGTCTGAATAAAAACATAAAATATGACTGTGAAGCTCGGCGGTTGGAAAAAGGAGAACTAATACAGGCGAACATTTTAATTTTAAACGAATTCTGTATCAACCGAACATTTTAAAAAGCGGAGAAATATTGTCTGTTGTCTAGCCCCAGGTGGACGAAGTATTTTTTTTTCCTAATCCATCCTTGCTGTTCATCACATAAAAAGGGCGGGGGAGGGGGGGGGGGGGGAGCCTAAACCTGGGTTCCAAGATCAGTTGTATTTATTGCCTTGGTTGCGCCATATCCATGTTTGTTTAGTGTACCTTAGATAACAACTATAGAAAAAAAAGATGTTATCTAATCCTCCGTTTTCTTGGCCTTTCTCCTCTATTTTTATACCCAGTTCCCTTTGGGATATATGCTCTTAATATTCTTACCGGTAGTTGATCGAGTTTCATTCTCTTACAAAGTCGAAACTACTTTACTTGTTGTAGATGAATTTCATGCAAGATGCTATTAGTATTACTATCATATTTCTGATGTCGTTTCGCACTATCTCTTCGGAAACCATAGCAGTCTTTCTCAAGCATTTGTCACACACGTCGGGGCTGAGTGGTCTCGAGGTATGGTGTCCGCCTAGAGTGCTGGAGGTCCCGGGTTCAAGCCCCGGAATTTTTCACGTGGCCTTCTAGTAACAAAATGTCCCCTGGTCTCTGAGTAGTGAGATCGGACGCCCGTGTGTATTGTTCGCACGTAAAAAGTCCCTTCGCAGTTGGAAATCGAAAAAGAGTAGCCTAACGGCACTGCCCGGGCAAAATTTCTAGTTAAAAATCTACCCAAAGTATTTCAAGATCCTCGCCGGTGCTACGGAGTTCATGCACTGAGCTGAGTTTCTCCGGACTCAGGCTTGAGTTAGGAGTAGAAAGGAGCACTTATGGGTTACACCCGTGTGCCATGATGTTGATCCGTCGACTAAACTAAACTTTTGTCATACACGTGACCAGTGTCCCTCGGATATAGTGACCATAACTCTGGCATGGATAACAAAGTGGTGTGAGTTTCTACGCGAGATTGCATTTTATATCTGTCTGTGACTTTCACTGTCGCTAGCCTCTTAACAAAGCGAAATTGCACTGACAAAAGTATACAAACTCGGAATAATTCACTGCTGCATCCAGGAGATTACTAACACCAGATAAGAAGACGCGAATAGGTAAAGCGAAGGCGTGGCCGGGTGGGATAATATTTCAGCTCTACTTCTGCATCAAGAGCACGGAACCCAACAGCCGAGAAATGCCTGGGGGTTTGCACGAAGAAAAATACAGCGCACTGGAAAGTTTGATAACGAGAAAATAATAGGCGTAAAACTGAGCGTGAGAACAGCTGAGAAAAAAAGAATCATGTTTCAAAGCCAGCCCGGGGGACTATTAGCGCAACAACTGTAAACAGAAGGAAGGCAGATGATAAATATAACCAGTTAGAAAAAGAAGAAACCACAACCAGAACACCATCTGGTGGCATACTAGCAATGAAAAGGCATAATGCTGTGTTGATGCAGGAAAAGTCTAACAATGGTGTGTCCATAGACAATCCATCAATACACAATCAACAAGAATAGCAATCGCTGGGAGAACCCTGGGCAATTGGAATACATGAGAAATACATTAACAGGTACTTATTAGCACAAAATAGAAAATCAAATTCATAATTTTTATATTCGCAAGAAATGTATACCATCACTGTTTGATGATCTAAGCCTCCTTTGACGACAGTGCCCTCCTGCCCCAGACACAAATTGAGATGCAAGATAAATTAAATACACTTGATGAGACCTCGCAACAATTAAGTCGACCAAATGACATGGGAATAATATAGATAATGAGAACAATTCAAGCAGATAATAATCCAATTTTCCTTGATGAAACCCCACCTCGAGAGTTCAAATCATCCAGCTATATTTGGTAGCAATGTAGAAAGAACTAATGGCTAAAACAATTACCAACGAACTACAATTGGTGCAAGCGCAGAATAGAAGAACTAAAATGGTATAAGGGAATCACTAACGTGGAGCTCATGTAGAGAACTGGGCAGATTCCAGCGAGTCAAGAGATGAGGACAGGAAGCTGATGCTGATATAACACACATTGAGAACACCTGTCAACGGTATAATTAGAAAATCTATCATCTGGAACCCGCAGGATAAAACAAATATTGAGAAACCTAAAACCACATGGAGATAGTGGTGGTTACTACGGAGCAGGACATGAAGGAGCTACAGGAGATAGCAAGGGGTGAGAGGCATGGTGGGTTGGTTGATGCCCTATGCTCCACTGGGAAATAAGGAGATTAAGAAGAAGAAGACAATTTGCACCCACAGAAGACAAAATTAAGAGTTTAATAAACTTATGCTCTAATTAGATACACAAAAATCGAAACCTGTGTTTTTTGGCTTGTTTTGTTTTCGCCATGCAGTAAACTAGGGAACTATGCTGCCTTCAAATTAACATGATACATTAACATACTGTGGTTGGCACTAATAAAATACCTGAGGAATACATCAGATGACACACTAGACAAAAGAAAACTTAAAACTATAAACACCACCAAACACTGTCACACTGCTGAAGATAAAAGTGGCTTTCTACACCTGTTAGATACCCCATCTACATACCCACAAGATGGAATTGTGGGGGATCGGCAGGGGTTCTGGAAAAATCTCAAAACTGAGAGGGAAGACCAGGAGAACATTTAATCAGATAGCGGTGGGAACAATTAGTAGTATGACTCTTCGCTGGCTGTTGAAGGAGGGGACAGAGCACATATAGGAATGTCCTGAGTGCAGTGAAGTCGGTTCTTAACTCAACTCAACCCACAAATTTTGATCTTTCTATTATCTGGCGTGTTCTCTTATACTTGCTGCTTTGCACTTGTCTTCAGTAAGTGCAATTAGTGCTTGTGTATGTCAAACTATATCAAAAGGGATATATTATTTTAACACTTAAACATATACATGAAGGATTAACAACACCGAGCAAACACCATAGAAGAATGGAATAAAACATAAATATGTGGATGGATTAACAATACCAAGCAGATACTAAAGAAGAGTGGATTTAAAACATAAACATGAAAGATTAACAAAACTGAACAGACACCATGAAGAATGAAGCTAAAGCATACACAAGAACGATTACAACACCCAGACACCAGCCAATTTAAACGTAAATTGACTACTTGAATCTGTAGTCTAAACTTGTGGTAAATTAGAAAATCAAACAGAATTTTAAAAGGGCCACTATATAAAATTATAATAATTTAATCTAGGTACGGTTTGTATATGGATGCTTACTACTCAAATGGTACACAGATGTCCACGAAAGTAGGAGAAACACATTTAGACTTGATTTGTTATACTCATTTCAACGAGCAGATAAATTATTTACACCAGCCCACTTTTACACAAATGAAGCTAAAACATAAACATGAAAGATTAACAACACATCAGACACCAAAGAAGAATGGAGCTAAAACATAAGCACAAGGGATTAACAACACATGGCAGACACCAGACAATAATGAAAATAACAAATAAACAATAACAAACATTAAAGCACAGGCATTACAAGATTTCTGAAGTGGAGAAAAGTTGCCAAGAGATGACAAAAACATCTGCCGGAATATTATTCTGCTGTCATTGACTCATAATACAAGATCTAATTTTTTTCAGAGGGTGTCTTGTGTCTTACGTCATCTATAAAATGTTTTCTCTCACAGCCAACGCCCACCACAGGCTAGTTTATCAGATATTATCTCAAGTTGCACTGTAAAAGAAACAAACTTCTTTTTTTTTTTTTCAAGTTTCCCGACATCGTGAGTTAAAGTGCCAGAATCACAAACTGACTTAAAACCCAGATTTCACTGTTTTATCAAGGACGTTAAATCTGGTGTGGCTGCCAGTTTCTGTCAAGAGACTGATAACATGTTAAAGCTAGCCAAACAGGAATTAATACTGTGTGTTTAATTGCTGGAAATAAACAGGAATAAATGGCTGATGAGTGTCAGCGAGGCTGCATTAGACTACATATTTACAGTTTGGCAAATCACACCACATAAAGATTTTTTTTAAATTATAGATCATACATAATAACCTGAGTTTTTTTTTTTTGCACATCCTTTACAGGCATCGCTGTCAACACCAGCATTTTACCACTGTCATTGATTTCTTGGCAAGAATACGCTCAGTATTTTGCAATTGCTTTCTGAGCGGCGGGCTCACTTATCCCGTAAGTTGCCAACGCGGAGAGAACCGCTTCAAATTCTCGGACGCTGCGTTACCCCACGTGGATAAACAGGATTACGGAGAAAGTCACTTAACCAAAAGCCAGGGAGCCCGGCAACCTAAAGTTAAAATACAGAAATCAATGAAAATGCCAAATACGAGGGCGAGTCAATAAGTAAGTCACACAATTATGTGGGATGGCAGGTAAATGTAGTTGGTGTTTTCTACAAGTGTCATTAAGTGATAGCAACATTGAACTCTATATTCCCGCTCGTCGGGTTGCCCTAGGTGTCTCATGTGCATGTGCAGCTCATAAAAAAAATGGCAACTGTACTTACAGAGTGTACAACCAAAGAGCACCGTGCTGTTGTGCATTTTTTGTGGGCAAAAGGACTGCCTGCAAAGGACATTCATAAGGAAATGCTTCCTATTTATGCTGACAAATGTTTGTCCAGTTAAGCGGTGCATAGCTGGGTAGAAAATTTTTTTTTAGAAAAATTTTCTCAAGGACGCGAATGACGCTGAAGTTGAGTGTGAAGTGAAAACGTGGTTTAGAAAACAGAGCACGCAATTCTATGCAGCCGGTTTGGGAGGACTGATAAAACGATGGGATAAGTACATCAATGTTGGTGGAAATTATGTTGAGAAATAAAGGGACAATGTATGTATAAAAATTAACTAGTTTCAAGTTGTTATCATATTTAGTTATTTTTTCTACAGCCATTTGTGACTTACTTATTGACTTCCCCTCGTACTATGTTATGGGAATTAATAAATATACATAGTGCAAGAAGATACAATTTGAACAGTGTTGTTAAAACTTTGATCCTTCAAAGACAGGTAACAACAATTAATGGGGTATGGAGTAGGTTGAAAATAGGCAAGACAATTTTTAACATGATGGAGTCAAAATCAGTAAAGGAATGCTTTTAAAGTAGCCATGACATATGAAACTCACCACAAACATCTGAGGGAAAACAGTCAACATTCTTTTCGCCATTTATTGTGATAAGAGAAAGTGAATTATATTATAACAACTGGATCAATTAATAGAAAGAAAAGACTGTATTATAGATAGAAAAGACACTAAACAGTCTTGTATCACAGTATGGAAAGATAGATAGGATTTATACACTGCACTTGCAAGTGAGGAGAGCTGTGATAATGGCTAACATGCTTGAGGCTGGTCTGGCTGCCAATTATGTGTTTCAATCCCCATCAAGGCAGCTTCTTAAAAATTTACTCCCAGGTTGATTCAGCATAAAATGGGTACCAGGAAATATCCTGTGAAGTCAAGGTGAACAGCATGGTTTTACCACATCACCCGTTGAGTGCTGATTGGCCTTTTAACCCTTTACTGGGTGTAACGCCCGAACGCGGCTTTACCCGTGGACAGGCAAAACGTCCAAAAACACCCGTGAATACTAAGCATTGTAAAAATGCGATCTTGCGGTTTCCGAGGCTGCTGATTGTATACTTTCGGTTTCACCGATAGCTTGACAATGTGGCCGCCATTTGCAAACGTGTATTTGAATTTGAACGGATTTTTAAAGTAGTTTTTGGGGGTTTTACGCTTTGCATATCAAAATGGATTTTGACGATTCTTCAAGTGATAGCAGAGATTTTGCTGGGTTCAATTTAAGTGACATTGAAGGGCACAAAGTTGACTATTAATCGGAGCTAGATATCAGTGATCAGCGTTAGCAGTCGTGAGTTGGACTTTAAAGAAAGTGATTCTGATTCTGAAAATGTGTTTGTAAGTTGCCATATAAATGACTGACAATCACAAACAAAATGTTGTATTTTGTAAATATTTGTGTTCATGTGTGGATTACCGGCAACATTAACGTGAGTAAAATAATCTGCATGCTTTTTCCTTCATTTTGTTTTTTTAATTTAACTAAAATCGGTTGACTAACAACTTATATGTGATATTTTTATTAACATAACCCAAAATTTTACCGAACCTGAAAATTCTTGCCCATTCAGGGCTATAAAACAGACAAACGTCTGTCCTGTAAAGGGTTAAAATATAGGGCCAGCACCATATACCCAACACACCTCAAGAAGTGCAAAAAGGCCCTTTACTTAATAGCAAGTGAGAAGACTGAACTCATATGCTTATGATGTAATAATGCAAGACATAACCATCTCCAAACACTATCTGTGGTCAAGAAACCATACTTATAATTGAACAATGTCTAAGGTGTTCTTTTGACAGTAAAGCGAGCCACCCAGATGTACGTCCATGTTGTGAGGGCAAACAAACAGAGAACTAAGTAATACCAATAAATCAAGAGTTAGGAAAAGACACTGACATTGGATGAGACACACACAGAGAAGACCAAGAACAGTACAACTAGAAAGTCCTTTGGAACCTACAGGCCTATGCCCCAACGGGGAATAATGGGTGAAAAAAGACTGCACTGCAATACCAAACATAGCATACATCCTGTTGAGTGACTGAAAATATGGGCCTAACAATGGCCTAGGAGGTTAACGTCTTTCTCCGTAATCCTGTATATTCTCATGAGTAACATAACCTGCATGAGCATCAGTAGCGGTTCTCGCAGCGTTGGTATCTTACAGAGTATGTGAGCTGGCCGCTCAGAAAGCAATTGCAAACTACTGAGTGTAATCTTGTCTAGTACATCAACAGCAGTTGAAAAATGCTGATGTTGACTGCAACGTCCTGTAAGGGATAAGCAACAACAACAACAAAATGTATCTTTAATATGCTTTAATCACATATAAATTAGTTAATTTTGTTCACTTTATTTGCTGAGACATTGTCTGTGAGCGCCCTAAACCCAACAAAAGAGGAAAGCCATAACGCCTTCCATTTACAATGTCTGCATTGCAGGTCTGCATGGCCAAATCAACAAGAACGCATGTTCTTAAACACCTGGCGTACAGATGCCGAGGTTAGCGGTTCAACCCCAAAACCGAACAGCTGGACTGAAATTTTGACCTGTCATCCTTGACTTGGGGACGTTAATTACAAGTACCTCTGAAGTCGGAGTGGGTTCACCTGATGGCGAGGGACACTGTTAAGAGGGAAAGCTAACCCACATGCAAAATTCAGCCTATCACTACTATAAATAGTGTGTATGGACTACACTTGAGTTCAAAGTGAGTGAGCGCCCAAACAAATTGTCTGCATTAAATTCTTAAGACTTGGAAGGACAAAATAACAAATGGCCATATACACTGAGGTGTATGATCACATGACCATGTATACCTCACGCCAGGCTGTCATTTCAAAGAGCATAGCCTACGATGGGTAGCGTTGTGATGTTCTGTTATGATAATTTGGTGTGTCCAGTGTGTGCCGCGTGGTTACACGCCCGCTTCACACGCGTGATCCGGGACTGTTTCCGGATCCGGTCAGGGATGTGCACTACTGACGAGCTCAAACGAGGGCGAAACTCGAGTATAGTGCTTCCATATTGACGTGATAAGGCCTTAGGTTCATACCAGAATGCGATCGGCGTTGCCAGTAGTGGGTTGTGCTCAATATTTAAATTTCAAAGAGTATTCTCTATGGGCTGCAGGCAAACAGTAAAAGAAAGATGTGCTGTCCACAGCTACAATTCAAAGATATGTGTAAATGCAGAGATGCTATTGCAAAGTAAGAATTGTCTTGAACTCAGCAAAAGAAAGTTTGTTCAAACAAGCAGAGGAGAAAATCATGTCAAGCATCTGGCTAGAAGCATTCTGCTCATAGTTATTGTGCCTTGTTTTTTATTAAACACAATGTAACAAACTATTATCTGTCAAGATGGAAAGGCAAGCAAAGAGAGGGATCATGCTGCATGGGCAACACATGGTCTCTACAATTCAGCCCAGGTTTTGTGCTATGGAGAGGTATAACTCCATCCCTAGTACCCGCAATGGGTTGTAGTTATTGTGCCTTATTTTTAAGCACAATGTAACAAACTATCGTCTGTCAAGATAGTTAGGTGCCAGTCAGTCATGTTTAAAGAATGTATTTGTTATAAACAAACCGTGCTCGGCACATAAATGTAACATGTTATCTCCATTCAGATTACATTCTTTTGTGGTGTCACTGTATGGTCAGAGGTATGTATTTGACAGAAATCATCTTTCCCCTACTCTACCCTTGAAATCTCCCATCACAATTAAGTCATCAGAGTTTTGCATGCTTTGTATTGTGCTCAACAGCTTGAAGGTAGGTCAGCATGGCCAAATGGATAAAATCACATGTTCTTAAACATCTGGTGTGCTGATGTTGAGGTAAAGGGTTCAACCCCTACACCGGACAGTTGGACTAAAATGTTGACCTATCGTCCTTGACTTGGGGACATAAATTACAAGTACCCCTGAAGTCCAGTGGGTTTGCCTAATGGCAAGGGACATTGTTACTAGGGAAAGCTAAACCTACACGTAAAATTCAGTCCAACACTACTAGAAGTAGTGTATATGGACTATGCTTGAGTTCAAAACGAGTGAGTGCAAATGCAAAAAACAAAAACAGCTTGTTGTAGAAGTCTTCTTTTTCTTCATCAGCACTATCATCATTACACAGTGCATAAATCTGTATAATCATTTTAATTTTAATATCATCTTTACCTCTTAAAGTCATAATTCTAGGTGAAACATAAGTTGTACTGTCAATGTTTTAGCCAGCAATGGATGAATGAGAAATCTGACTGTGAGTATTGTGTTGTTATGTGTTCCCTCCCCTCCATTTAAGAATCGAATGCAATTTCCACGTATTTCTTTCATATTCTCTCCCCTTTTCCTGCAGTCTGTGAGTCCTAGTATTGTTATGTTGTGTTCTCATTCATTTTAAATTATCACTTTCTCAACAAACACTCTTCATTTTCAAACATTGGAAGCATTCAACTATAGCCATCTCCAACAAATGCCAACTTTCTCTGTGAACCCTTGGACCAGCTAGACAAAACCAGCATCATTAACTGCACTGGGGTTTCAACTGAAACACCACTAGGAAAGCTCTAGTGAGTTAGCATCAGCTTTTAATACGTTATGATTTCATCAATCCACTGGTTGATGGCCCACATGGGTTCAGGTGTTTCATATTAACAATTCCTCGTTATAATAGTAATAATCTATCCATTACATCATCAATATGTTATCCATTATAGCATCTATACACTGATTGATTACCCCAGGGGTTTCGCATTCACCATTCCTGCTTGTAATGCTCTATAACATAAACCCACTGGTTGATGGCTATAGAAATTTCCCATTAACCCTTCCACTTTGACCTACTACTAAAACTCTACCTCTGAATATCACTGTGGGGATTTCCAAAAGTAATCAGAGCCAAATTTAATTCTCCTGATAATCTTCAGACAATTTTTTTACTGGCAATTTTTTTGGTGGGGTTCATCATCTCTGTTAACGAGCTTTTGCAATTTTGCTCACAGCTAATTCACAAAACAATTATTATTACTATGTTTAAAATCCCTCTGAGATTTACTTCTCTGTAATTAATTACATTAATGTGTCTACACAGTAAAAAAGGGCACTCATATCTGATTCTGAGAAAGGAAGTGTTGCGAGGAAGAGAACTGGTCAGCTCACCAACTAAAAATGAGGGCATTAAGTCATTAAGTAATGCTTTGATGGTCTAATAAATGAGATCATATCACTTCGCATCCCAAGTGCAGTAAATGTCACTGTATTACCATTCTTTTTATCACATATTAACTTGAATGGGAAAAAGATTCCTACCGTTGTAAATAGATCCTCGGAGGCAATTAGGCCTCCAGCTTGGCATGACTTCTCAGCTCAGCTGCATACAACACTGCGCTGACTCGACAATCTTCTCCAGCTGTTCTCAGCAGAAACACAAACTGTGCTATAGCAGACCATTAAGGCTGAATATTGCGAAAACAAGGACGAAAGTAAAATAATTTCCTTTCTAGGAAATATAAATCCGAGTGACACCAAGCTGGGGTAAACTTGAACGAGATGCGAGTACGACAGTGTTGAGAATGTTTGCTGGAGACTGGAAACAGCTTTCCCGTTATCAAAAGTTTTGTTTCTTTATGCCAGGGAAGCAACAGGATTCCGCTTTTGTGGCTCCTGCAACAGGAAAATTGGCATTTTCTTTGTATTTTCTCGTCATACTCCACGAACTATTAAGCGTTTATATAATATTTTTAATCTTTAAAACATCATTTAGATAATATTATAAACTTATAACAAGGAAAATGTATGTTATAAATAAGTTTATTTGTAACACTAAAGGTTTATTACAATGTGGCAACAGGGATATTTACAGTTTGACGTCATTATTGTCCAAGGGACATAACTGACATTGCAGACGTGAATCTGGTAACCTATTATGGAGGTATCTGGGGTAAGTAAGTACGTTGGTGTATATAACATATATGTTTAAGGAATAGTTTTCTCACTAAAAGATGTTAGTTTTTTTCGTGCACCTAATCAACGGAACTGTAAAACACCTCTGTCTAAATGAAGAAAACCATCACACTAGGAGAACTTCAGAACAATATCCCAAGCCTAAAAAAAAGGCCAAGATCAAGAAAGAAGTCGCCTGGCCCAGATAATTTATATAATTTAAATATAAATAAAATTGAAATCAGTAAACAAGTGATAATCTCAAAATTCTTCTGGACTATAGACTATAGCATCTAAGAGTAAGACAATACAGCTTGAGTCAAGGGAATGGCAACGCAAGTGTGGAGAGAAGTCATCACAATACACATACATATTTAAATAATATTTAAAAAAGGGATATGTGTTTTGATGTTTTGTTTTTGTTTTGATTCCCTGAAATACAGTCCTATTAATATTATTTTGCATGTCCACAATTCCATGGCCTCATTTCACTTTAACTTTCTAATCGCTTGTTCATTATCCAGATTTCCGCGCCATATAGTTAATAAAGGTAAAGGACGTTGTTACATGTCTTGAGGCATATTGAGTAAATATTGCTAGTCCAGTATTTTTAATAGACCAAATGGCACTTGATGGTGATGTTTAGTTTAGTTTAGTTTAGTTTAGTCGATGGATCATCATCACGGCACACGGTTTAACCCATAAGTGCTCTGTTTTCCTCCTAACTCAAACCTGAGTCTGGAGAAACTCAGCTCAGTGCATGAACTCCGTTGCATCGGCGAGGATCCTGAAATAGTTTGAGTAGATTTTTAACTCGAAATTTTGCCCAGGCAGCGCCGTTAGGCTACTCTTTTTCGATTTCCAACTGCCAAGGGATTTTTTACGTGCGCAACAGTACACACGGGCGTCCGATCTCACTACCCAGAGACCAGGGGACATTTTATTACTGGAAGTCCAAAAACTAAACTTGAGGCATATTGGGTAAATAGTGCTAGTCCAGTATTTTTAATAGACCAAA
Source organism: Cepaea nemoralis (assembly GCA_014155875.1). Classification (NCBI taxonomy): domain Eukaryota; kingdom Metazoa; phylum Mollusca; class Gastropoda; order Stylommatophora; family Helicidae; genus Cepaea; species Cepaea nemoralis. Next base: position 138,805 of record JACEFZ010027999.1, on the reverse strand, counting down.
TGGCACTTGATGGTGATGAGAATAGCATTAGGTACGCTAGTTACGATTTTTAAATTGGGTATTTACTAATGAGACCACCACAGTAGGTAGGCCTTGAAAAACAAAATCTAATGATACCTCAATGATGCCTGTATGTCAATTCTAACTGAAGATATTCACATTTTTGTGAAGATAAAACGGATACGACTTTCTCATGTTCCTCATACTTCATTGAAGCTCTCCAATGTTTCTCATTTTCTCAGCTTCCGGTCCACCCGAGTTTGTATCAAACTGGTCATTGAAGAATATGAAATCCGACTTCATCAATATGTTCCGTCATGTTAAATGATAAATAAATAGTACAAATATACAAATAAATTATTAATAATCTTTAAACTTGTATTTACTTTAACTTTAGTATTTCAAATTGCATGATGTGAGCCAATTTCGATCGATACTTGTGTCGGCCGCCATCTTGAGTTTCCATTCACAAAGTTGAAGCATCCTCGCAGAATTATTTTTTTAATACCACAAATGGAAGACGATTGGCGATGAAATTCTCCAAATATATGTAAAAGTGGGTGCAGAATTGGAAAATCCATCTCAACATATTCAAATAGTTACAAATCACCTCTAGACAATAAAATTACTTATCGTGTATCAAATAATTACATTTATTTAAAAGGTCACGATAATTTCAACCAATCGCTGTGCACGGAATATTAGACTAACCTTTTGAACTTAACCTAAGATGGCGTCTGCTATTGTCACGTGGTATTTGAATGAATGAATGACGTCGTAAGGATGAATGGTCTTTACAGCTGCCATTTTGCTGACACAATGAGACAGGCTGGGATGGTGCGGTACATCACTTCCGTTTTCAGTTCGGGTCACAGCACGGCTGGCATACCTAATAACATGCAGGTCGCAATTGCTTCCCATCACAATTCCTGGTACACATTTCAGGCAGTGACGACCTGGAAACCCAGATAAATTTATTTAATCTCTTGTGATGTGGATTCAAACACATCACCACTGGGTTTGCAGGCAAGCATGCTAACCACTGTGCTACTATGGCACTCACCATATTATCAATCAATCAATCATGTGCCATGCCGGAAAGCGTGGGCGGTCATGACTCGCCATTTCACTCGATCACCAGTGTCGTGGATCAGCTCAGTGTTCCTGTCTCGTCCATGCCATATTATAGTTGCATTTAATATGTAAATATATATATCCATTCGTTTTTAATGTATTGTTTATCTTTTTTTTTTTGGGTTGCGTATCCTTTACAGGACATCGCTGTCAACACCAGCATCTTTCAGCTGTATGTTGATTTCTTGGCAAGATTACGCTCAGTAGTTTGCCATTGACTTTCTGAGCGGCCGGCTCACATACCCCGTAAGTTACCAATGCGATTCGAACCACTGCTGATTCTCACCGTCATCACGTTACCTACGAGAGTATACGAGATTACGGAGAAAAGTCGCTAACCTCTAAGCCACGAAGCCAGCCTTGTTTATCTTACTAGATGATAATATGTTTTTGCCATTCCTATTCACTTCTTGATCTCAATTTCACTTCCGCTAGCATCTTAATTAAATGTCCAAGATATAAGAAACTTGTTCTTGTATCTCCCAATTTACTGTGATGTTCATTGTTGACCTCTCCTTTCCACTGCTAATGATCATATACTTGAACTTTTTAAAATATTCACTGATTCAGTGCCAAACAACAAAGTAGGGCTAGACCAAACATGGTGCACAATCAAATAAACAAGTATTATAATCTAGTAAATTTCCATTCACTGAACACTGAAACCACTGAATGAAACAAATAACTCCATGATATGCCCATATTGTTTTTATTGTGCACTCGCTCATTTTGAGCTCAAACATAGTCCATACACAATACTTCTATTAATGCTGGACTGAATTTTGCAGTGTGGATTAGCTTTCCCTATTAACAGTGTCCCTCTCCAATAGGCAAAACCACTCTGACATCAGAGGTACTTGTAATTTACATCCCCAAGTGGTTGAACCCCTTGGCGTCAGCACACTGGATGTTTCTTCTTCTGCGATCATCCGGAGTTGTTTTTTTCCAGACTAATTGCAGTGTGTCTCGTTACGCATCCTTGGGCCAAAACCCTTAGGCCAACACATCCGACTTTTACGTGCGTTTTTTAACCATGATAGCTTTCTTGGGGGACTCTCACTTCTGTGGTGGCGTCCACATCCAGCTGGTCAAGTAAAAATGGTCGAAGACTTCACGGTCAGGGGAAGGCAGGGGCAGTCCATGGGCATTATCCACCATCCAAGGAGGCTTCCATATTTGCAGAGCCGATACATAATGCTTTGGTACTGGGCTCACCCAAGGAATCTACACTTGCTGCATATGGCTGCTTTATTTCCTCACTTCAATGTATTGGCCATTTCGTTCGCTAAGGGCCGCTCCCCGCACAAACCAGGAATGGTCGGTCTGCAGACAGCATCCACTCAGCGAGCTTTTAGTTCTGGCATGTGTCGGTCGCTGCACCCAGAAGACAAAATTGTCAGAGCTGTTCGGGCACGAAGGACATTCAGAAGAATAGATAGTCAGAGTTGTTCCGGGCATGAAGGACATTTGAAAGACTGAATAGTCAGAGCTGTTCCGTTACCCGTTACAAACGTGGTAGGCATGTCACATACCATCGACAGTTGATAGGGCAGACATTTGAAAGATGTGTCTCTGGCATATAAGGCGAAGGGCAATGACGATTGGTTTTGAACTAATAAAAGCGCTCTTTCCGCGAAGGGTCAAAGCTTGGTAAGTATGTGTTAGCTCTAGAATTGCCACAGTTATCCAAGTAGGATCGTGTCATCTAAGGGACCTCAACTGATTTAATGAGCCATTCGCAGTTTCACCATGAGACAGTGTGAACTTAGACATGCATGGCTTAATGTTTGAGACAAGCATATGACTACTGGCAGGATCAACCAGATATCCATCGAACAGACGGACTATTCACGCACACGCAGGCCAAGAGTAGCAATTGCTCAGTGTTCTCCCTCGGTACCCCGTGATACATGCAAAACCACTGGACACTTACCAACAAGCTTCTCGGTGTCACCAGCAGGACTGACCGAAAAGCTATGCCAACTTACTGACTGCACTGCTCATCGAGAGAGAGTGGGCGCTTATCGAGACTTTGGCGAATGGTCGTACAAATTTGCTCTTTTGCCCGCTCAAACCACGACTCTGGCTTCACAGTGCAGTTACATTTTCGAACCACCTGCCTCAGCTAACATGCGTAGGCTGGGAAGAACCCGATTGGGTGCACCTCACACAGCCATCCGAGACAACGAACACTAGACGCTGGACTGATCTTGCGAACCAGGCCAGCCCTGACATTGGATGTTTAAGAACATGCATTCTTATTCATTTGGCCATGCTGACCTCCATATATCCATCCATCCATCATGTGCCATGCCGGTAAGCGTGGGCGGTCATGTTTTGCCATCTCACTCGATCACCAGAGTCGTGGATCAGCTCAGTGTTTCTGTCTTGACCATGCCACGAGGCCAGGCCATCCAGGTATTTGCTTCTAGGTCTTCCTCTTGGTCTGTTCCCTTCGATCTTACCAGTTGTCACCATATATATATGTGTGCTGATATATTGTCCTTCTGTTCAAATGGGGGGTCACATTTGGTGATATACAATCCTTCAGCACTTAATCAGTTAAAATTAAATCCACATCATACACGTTGCCTATTTACTTACTCCACATGGTCTTGTAACTCCTTTTCACCTTCTGCTAGTAACATTATGTTATCAGCATGCCTAAAGATCTGATTTTGAAGGCATGTAATTAACTTTTCAGCTGTAATTTGTCACAAGCTTTCTTGTAGTTTATAAAGAATTCTTAAATATTTTTCTGAACTTATATATTTTCAGTCCGCACCCTGACTGGAGTGAAATCTGCTTTATATGTGCACACCCTAGTATTCTGGTGTGCCAGTGAACACATCACCACAGCAAACTATAAAATGTAGTGAACACACTACCACAGCAAATTATAGAATGAAGTGAACACACCAGCACAGCAAACTATAGAATGTAGCGGGCAGGAGACATGTTAATGACGTGGAATATCACAATAGTAATACTGACCACTTCATTCACCAGTATATAAATATGGGTCATGTACCAAATGTCCAATGACCTTTAAGGGATGTAAAAGGGTCCTTTACTCTTTTATGTCATAATGAAAACAAAGACAAAACCTGTACAGCGCTGTTTTCTCTAACAAGCTATTGAACTACAGACCTGTCCTCAAGGTGAGACACAATTAGTATGGTCCAAATGGCAGGTTAAAACTTACTTGAAAGTTGAGAAGTTCAAATAATAGGCCACTATGTGGACATAATTTTATAATTAGAAAACCTGCAACAGCAGAAAATTTAGAGTATGTGCAATTCTTATATAACACATTGGAAATGTTTGCTATTGTTACAGTTTATGTGTTGAAATCCTCCTTCAGAGGATACTAAAATAAGCATAAGGGAGGGTCCATGTCCTTAACAAACCACAGAAATTCCCAGTCGTAATTTTAACATGAGTTTTACAATGTGGCCCTTGCCATGGTTAAAAAAACTTATTAAACAAACTGCCTCTAGAATTAGAATTAATATCTCCGGGAAGGTTAACCCAGTCAACAAATGCCCGCAGAAGTCAGATGTGTCGGCCTAACGGCGCAAGAACGCAGCTCTGCTGTAAACAGGCACAACGCAATCACATCCGAAAAAACAACTCCGGATGAACGCAGAAGAAGAAGAAGAATTAATATTATGCAAATGTAAAATTCCACACACAAAAGAGTTAGCGAAGGTCACCAAAGACTGCCAAGTAATAAACTAAGTTATTCCCCTTTAGTGCTCATGCTGAATGAGGGAATCAGGTATTCGCTGATTAGTTCTTTTACTTCTGGCAAACTTTAGACGAAAGACAACGCCAGATTTGAGGCAAGTCATAGCCAACTGAGCAGTTTTTAGTCATTGTACCTAACCATTAAATAAGGTTTCCTTGGGGCTTCTGATTGTCATCTGCTCTTGAAGATTCAGCAAACTGTGAGTCTGGTCTGGGAGTCTCCGTGGTGAAGTGGCCAAGCCGTCTGCCTCGCGCTCTGAAGGTTGTGGGTTCGACTCCGGGCTACGTCTTTCCGTTCACGGGTGCATTTTTCTCAGAGACTCATGGGGGTCGCCGCTGGAGCTATGGAGTTTGTGCTTTGTGCGATGCTTTTTGCAGGATACCCAGCGGAAAGAGACAGAGCCATATGGGATAATACCTGGGGCAATGAAGTCGATCCTCGACTTTTAAGACTTTTTAAAAGTGTGTCTGGGCAGTGTGTGTGTCTGCCTGCATGCATGCGTGCGTGCGTGGTGTGGTGTGTGTGTGTGAGAGAGAGAGAGAGAGAAGAACATGCAGCAGACCTAGAAGCCAGTTGCCAGTTAAGTGGACCTTTAAATCAATGTGTGTGTGTGGTGGGGGGGGGGGGGGGGGTATGTGTGTGTTGGGGGGTCGACATGGTTGAGGGGCTTAACACATTTAAACTTTCTCTTTCGACGGCTGCATAGTGTGATCTTTTGACATGCTGGTCAATTGGACTGCAATGTTGACTCCCTGTTCAGAAATCAATAGCTAACTACTGAAGAGAAATTTGGCAAGTATGTATTTGCAACATCCTGCCAGGAACATACAACTTTATGCATACCATGGAATTATTTTTATAACGTGTTTCTTTGTTACTAGTTTCATGTGTTTATTTGTTTTCTTTTTCTTTTTCAGTTCTGACCCAGTATGATGAACAGTTCAGCAGTGAATTTGTTTACATGAAATCTAGTGTAACGGAAAACATAGATGTAGTTGTTCAACAGCATGAGCCAGATAATGGAGAAAACGTTGGCCTCCCTGCCAAAGCTGCTCACCCAAAGTTTTATTGGAGGAAAGAATATGAAACCAACAAAAGGGTGTCTCCCCAGTCAAGAAGTGGTGCTGTTTATGAAGTTTGTCCATCAGGCTAGATCAAAGTCCCAGCAAGCCAGTATTGTGCAGACAGAGTTATCCAGCATCCAACAGAAGTTAAAGCAGTCGGACTTGCTTGCTTCCTTGGGGTTAGTGAGAAGCAGCTTCACTAAGATCATATTCTGCTACATGCTGAATTATGATGTGTCTTTTGCAGCTATTCATGCTGTGAACTTGGCTCAACAGGGTCAAGGCTATGAGAAACGTTTGGGCTACCTATTAAGTTGTTTACTGCTACACCCACAACATGAGATGGTGATGCTGATGATGGCAACTCTTATTCGTGACTTGAAGAGCACAAATATGGCCAACAACTGCATTGCCTTGATGGTCGCTGGTGAGCTTGTTGGGGCAGGATAACATACCTAGTATCTTACCAGAGGTCATTAAAAAACTGAGACATTCTCATGAATTTGTTCGGGAAAAAGCTCTTCATTGTTTACGGGCATTTTATATGTGTACTCCAGCTTTACTGCAGCCTTATCTCCCCCAGCTCAACACATTTTTGGCCGTCAAGAGATCCAGGTATATTAACTGCTGCAACCAATTTGTTTCTTATTCTTTGTCAGGAAAATCCTGCCAGGTTTGTTAGCCTGGGCCCCAAGCTTTTTGCACATTCTTGACCAAATCAATCACAGAGGGATTTGGTACTAACTACTATTACCACATGGTTCCTTTACCTTGGCTGCAGGTGAGTCTGCTGAAAATCCTAGGATGTTTAGGATCCATCGATGCTCAGCTAGGCAAAGCAGTTGCCCCACTGCTGCAAATTCTTATTGAGAAAACAAAAGTGTCAGAGCCCATATCCTTGGCTGTTCTCGTGGAAAGTGTCCTAACAGCTACACAGATTAATGCATGATGAAGAACTGTTAAATTTGTGCTCACGCTGCATTGGAAAACTGTTGTCATCCGATGCTAGCAATGGTATGAAGTATCAAGGTTTGAGACTGTTAATTTCATTATCAAAAGTCAAGCCTTCATTTGCAGCTCAGCACCAGATGGCAGTTGTTGAGTGTCTTATGGATGAGGATCCAGCAATTCAGATTAGAACCATGCATCTTCTCCATGCAATGGCTAACCAAGCAAACGTAAAAGCTGTTTGTGCCAGGCTGTTTGAACAGATTAATAAAACTGTAGACAGGCAGTTCTTCATTGAAGCAGTTCACATGATAAGTGACCTTGTGGAGAGATTAGCAGTTGACCTTGACTGGTACATAGAGACATATTTAAACATTTTGAATCTGAAACTTAATTCACAGACTCGAGATGTCTTTATTGACCTGGTGATATCAAAGATGGAAAAGGTGTCTATTGGTAATAACAGTATTTCTTGTGACTCTCTTCAGAAGTTAATAGCTGCACTACTTCGTGTTCTGAATAATTCTGAATCAGGACAGTCAGTTATCTTGTTGTCTTTACAGTTATTTGGGGTGCTGGCACCCATCCTTGGAGAAGCATTTTCAAGTGCATCGTTTCTATTGTCGGCTGAAAGACTTGTGGCCAGGTTGGTGTCAAACTCGCAGCATAAAAAAGTAACTATAATTAAGCCACTAAGTCATAGCTGGAAAGAGACAGATGACTCTCACTTTGAAAATCTGATAAACATCCAGTGCTGTTGCCTAGTTGCAATATCTAAACTTGTCTTAAGTGGGTGTTTACAGGTTGATTCTGTGAAGGGTTGGCTACAAACACACAAGCAAAAACTCTTCAGACATCCATCTGTCAGTTGCTTTCTGGATGAGCTGGAAGAAATGCTTCAGCACTCAGAACATTTGCTGCTAACATCTCAGATTGTATTCCACTCAAAGAAGACAGAGTTGGACATATCACTGTCTTTTCTTGATAAATTAGTTGTGCAAAACCTCCTTCAAGGAGGTGGCACACTGCAAGCCAATGTATATCAGACTCTCAGAACAGAAAGTTAGCTGTAAGATAGCATCAGCCAGCATCCAGTAATCCCTCCGATTTTCCCGACTCAGGATTCAGTCCACCTCAGTCATCTACTGGTGAAAATGGCAACAATGCATCTGTAGTCTCTTCTAAGATGACCAATTCTTTTGTAAAAACTAAAAACAAATGGAGAGATGAAGAGGATGAAGATGAAGAGCACTTTCTGATTGTCGGGGGAAGTGATGATGGACACGTAAGGAGACATGAAGAAATAGCACATGAACTGTTTGCTGGCTTGGGGGAAGTGAGCCACTCGGCTGACATTAGCAGACCAAACAAACTTCAGAGTAAAAATAACACCAAGAAGTGGCAGAATATGTGGGATGATGACGATGATAATGATGACAATAATGAACATGGTATTAAAAGTTCTTTAGGCCTACATCCCTTTGGCATTTATAAAAAGGCTCACTCTGTTCCTCGGTGGCAAAATGAAGATATTGAAAATGGAAACTTATCATTTAGTCTCAATGACGATTCTGGACTTGGTTTTATCTCCAGTAAATCTGAGAAAGTGCAGAGTCCAGTCAACTCCTGTTTCCAGACTTGCTGATCCTAAGATGTGCAATAGCTTTGATTCTGCTCAAGAAGATGTGGCATCATACAGTAACATTCTATACACCAGCTACCCTGGTGCTCATGTAGAATCCAATGGTCATAGCCAGCCTGTTCCAAGCATTTACTCTGAAGGCTTCAGTGATTTCAACATAGAGGAGAAGCTGAACTTTGAAATTAATAACTCAGCCAGTGTATCAGCCTCAACTATTGATGCACTTACTGATAGTGATCCTGAGGGAGCAGATATCTAGGATGTGAGTTGTATCTTATAGCTACTGAGGTATCCATGAGAAAACTTTATCTTTGCATTCAGGGTGCCATGATGTGTCCTCTGGATAGCACTGTAGTGTATCTAAAGGTACAGCGGGGAACTGGCAAGATGTGACACCTCATCCAGGGAAGTAATCCCCGGTAAAGAATGCCCAGCACCAAACAAGGCTAACAGTTATTTGAGTTAGTGGTTGGTATTTGAGTAGGGCAGAAGTGCATGTATGAAGAAGAGAATTAGAGGCAGAAATTAATAATATGGGGGGACGTGGATGAAGCTGCATGTGATAGCTAAAGATAAGACGGCCTTGAGTGAGTTCGCTGAGTGCCTATGCTCCAATGCAGGATAAAGAGTGAAAGAAGAAGAAAAATGCACATTGTTACTCTATGCCACAAGATTGTTTTAGAGGCTGTGTCTAGCCAGTGTTGGTTATCTTGTTATCTGAGGTCGAGTAAGTGCAATTGTATATAAACGTAAATTTTATATATACCTTAGTTAGGAAGATGGAAAGTCTCCTATGTAATAAATCACTTTCATTAAATGTCAGACAGAGGGTATTGAAATACTATATCGAACCTGTTTCATTGTGTGGTAGGTAATCTTAGAATGTGGACAAACAAATTAGGAAGAGCTTATAGGCAGCAGAAATGTGGTTTCTGAGATGGATGTTGTGAATAGCTTGGATGGCAAGCAGAGATGTGGTTTCTAAGATGGATGTGAATAGCTTGCATAGCCAGCAGAGATGTGGTTTTTGAGACAGGTGTTGTGGATAGCTTGGATGGCAAGCAGAGATGTGGTTTCTAAGATGGATGTGAATAGCTTGGATGGCCAGCAGAGATGTGGTTTCTAAGATGGATGTTGTGAATAGCTTGGATGGCCAGCAGAGATGTGGTTTCTGAGATGAATGTTGTGAATAGCTTGGATGGCCAGCAGAGATGTGGTTTCTAAGATGGATGTTGTGAATAGCTTGGATGGCCAGCAGAGATGTGGTTTCTGAGACGAATGTTGTGAATAGCTTGGATGGCCAGCAGAGATGTGGTTTCTGAGACGAATGTTGTGAGTAGCTTGGATGGCCAGCAGAGATGTGGTTTCTGAGACGAATGTTGTGAATAGCTTGGATGGCCAGCAGAGATGTGGTTTCTGAGACGAATGTGAATAGCTTGCATAGCCAGAGTAACCAGCTTAGCTGCTTGAAAGAGGCTAATAAAAGTGAAACATTTTACATAACTATAAGAAGTAGACAAACTGTTCCTTGATCATATTATGAGAAGAGAGGCAATGGAGAACATCTTGATGGCTGGAAACAGCAGTAGAAGTGCTAAAGGCAGACTAATTGATATGATGCTTAATGGTCTGATGTCATCAGTAGAATTGATCCAGAACACCAGTGACTAAGATCTGTGGCGAGACATGAACGCCTACACCGTTTGGTCACTCACATTATGATGATGAAGCAGACACAAAGACTCGCTAAAGATGTTGCTTCTTAACCTGGCACTGAACTGCAAAACAGCAATAAAGAAAAGAAAAAATTATAACATGAGTTGGCCAGGGTGTTTTAATGTAAAATGTATCGGAAGCAGTCTCCAACCTATGGGTCTGTGACGTCAGAGAGCCATCACATTGTGTACGCCTGAATGCATGGAGGTATAGGTGGATAGTATATGCTTCACTTAGCGAGATGACGAGCTCAGGCATCAAACCCTCATTCAACCACCCTCATAACATTATCAGCACAGCTGCCCATCAACTCCGCTATCATGTCCATTTGTTTTAATGTGGTTTAAATTAATATTGGTCATCTGAAAGATGTGTATAGTTTCCATGTGTTTGAATATCCGTGTCATTTACTGCTTTGTTACTTCTGGTTGCAGTGACGAGTTGCTAAAGATACATATTTATAATATGTATAGTTTTTAATGTGTGGAGGTCGAGCAGCTTTTTTGTATGCAGTGACGAGAGCGACATTCTCCAAATGACCTGCTACTGGAGGATGATGATGATGATGATGGCGATAGTGTGTATGGCATCTAGGAAGTATGCATAGTTTATCTTGGTCCGCCTTGTCTATGTGAGTAAAATTAGTAATATAATTAGTGGAACTGCGGTAAAGCTGTGGAAATGTAAACAATATAAAAATAACACAAAGTAATGCAGCTTTACTGAACAGCATTATGAAACATACATGATGTTGCGGCGACTAGCCTTCATCAGCAAACAAATATGTACACAAAACACAACATAAAGTCATGGAGAAGACCCTCCAGTGACTACATTAAGGCTAGGAACAGGATGAGAAGAATGAAAAGATGAAAGAGTGAGAACAGTGAAGAAAAATGAAAAACAATTTTTTTTGCTACTTCCAGGCTGATTCCCAGGCTGTGATACTTGTCTATGTGACTACTGTCTGAGCAGATTTCAGTTAAGTTCAAATTATCATCAGTGCACTCCAGACATGCCTCTTGGTGCACCAATGTAGTAAATCCATCAGCTTGCAGTCACTATATTTCCCCATCTCGTGTTAATTGATAAGCTTACTCACACACCTGCTGTACTGCTCTTTCATGACCACGCTGATCTTTAGCCAAATGCCAGCATTCTGACTATTGATGCCAATTCATTCAGTTGGTAAGTCCTTGTTTTTCCATCCTCTCTGAATGGTATTCATGATGTCGGCTTGATTTATTGTTTTACCATCTGATATAGTGGCAGTGCCGGCCAGCTTTTCTGCCCTTTCATTACCCAAAACATCTGTATGTCCTTGTATGAAAATAAATGTGACATCTGAATGTCCTAATATGGGGGGGGGGGGGGGGGGGGGGGGGGGGGTGTAACTTTATGAATTGTGCATTTTGAGAATAATTTAGATCCAGTTCCACCACTATTCTTTGAGTAACCACTGAAATAGTAGAAGTTTTGAATATTTTGGTAGTTTCATTTCATTAGCAAACTGCTATGTTTGAGATGTTTATAACTGTTATTTCCATAATTTACTTTGTATATTATTATGTGTACGCATCACAAACAGCTGAGGAAAACAGTTCTAAAATTTGTGGACAGGTAAGAAACATTGGAATAAATTTTCAACAATTGGTAAGATTAATGGAGAAAAGAGATAAGAGTACAGCAGATAGAGGGGAATAAACACCTGTGTGTTACAAGGACCCATGATGGAAGCAAAGAACAGTAGCACTGTAACCCACCATGCATGTCACAAGAGACAACTAAGGAGGGTTGGCGTGAGGCTAATTACCACATCCTGTAGAAAACTTAACACCGGGCTCGGCCTGATCTGCTTGAGGGTCTATGCTCCAATGAGGCAGTAGAGCAAGGAGAAGAACAGAGAGAAAAAAACTAGACAGTCATGGCAAGAAATTATACATGAATTTATCAATGGCGTAATAGACCCAATAAAAAGACTCATTTGCAATGAGAAGAAGACCCTTTGAGGTGCTATATAGAACCTGTACTTTTGTATGGGTGTGTGGACAATGAGCAGACAAGCTGAAAAACATCTGATGGCTGTGGAAATGTGGTTTCTGAGGAAAATGCAAAGAATACCATGGACAGACAGAAAAACCAATAACCAAGTCCTAAAAGATACAAATGAACTGATTAGAGAAATTAAACGCAGACAGTCAAAATGTGTTGGTCACGTTATGAGAAGAAATAAATAGGATAACTTGTTGACAACTGGCAAGATCGAGGGGAAGAGAATGGGGGGAGAAGTAAATACCTGGATGGCTTTGCCATGTGGTATGGTCAAGACAAGAACATTGAGCTGATCCACGACTCTGGTGATCGCGTGAGATGGTGAAACATCACTTCCCATGCTTATCGGCACAGGACATGATGAAAGAATACATCCAGGATTGTGGTGAGACATGATCATCAGTGCCAGGTGGCAAGGCACTTGAAGATGAAGATGTAGTAACTGCATTAGTTGGGTGGAGGATGGCAGAGAAATAATATTATTTAATTATATTTCCTCAGTGTATTTCATTGTTACATGTAACAACTCTTTGTGTATGCAAATGTACTGGTTATTGTATTTATTTCCCCAAATATCCCAACGCTGTAACAAAATTTATCTAATTGAAGAAAATAGCAGCATAGTAACATTGTGTACCGAGGTGTAACATTTCCATAGAGAATTATTATGTAACTGCTTATTTGCTGTGATATAAAATGAGTTCCAAAAATAAAGCAGCTTGTATTTGTTTTTCTTTGTCACTAGAAAAAGAAAGAAAGAGAGTTTAGACATTTACTATGGGGGAGTCCATCAATTGCTAGATATTTCTTGAAGCCACTGAAATAACATATGTAAAAATGCACAGGTGTATATAAGCACGCATGTAAAACATCAAATGCACCAGCCCGGAAGTAATGTGTTCGAATCCCCATCAAGGCAGATCATTCTTAAATTGAGCTCAGCTCCCACGTCGACCCCGCCTAAAGATGAGTACCATGAAACCCCCTGGGAAGTAAAAGCAGATGACATATTGGTCTATATAAAGTATATTTTCATTATGTGCCATGCCGGTAAGCTTGGGCGGTCATATTTCGTCATCTTTCATAATCATCAGAGTCGAGGATCAGCTTCGTGTTCTTGCCTCGACCATGCCATGTGATCCAGCCATCCAGATATTTACTTCTCTGCCTTCCCCTTGTTCTTTTTCCCTGAATCTTGCCAGTTGTCACCAAGTTCTCCAATTTATTTCTTCTCATAACATGTCCAAAAAATGTGACTCTACTTCTAATTTCTCTAATCAGTTTCCAATTTTCATTTGCCTCTTGTAGGACTCGCTCACTGGATTGTCTGTCTGTCCATAGTATTCTTTGCATTTTCCTCAGAAACCAAATTTCCATTGCCATTAGATTTTTCTCAGTTTGTCTGCTCATCGTCCGCATTTCACATCCATACAAAAGTGGAGGTTTTTTGTAACACTTCAACTCTCTTTTTTTCGTTGCAATTGACATTTTTTTAATTATTCAGTGTTTTTCACTTTGCAAAAGGCACCCTTGCCTTAGCAATTCTTGGTCTAATCTCTTCAAGGCACCTCCCATCAGATGTTATGACTGTTCCGAGATAGCTGTACCGATTCACTTGTTTAAAGATATTCCCATTTACCTGTATATTACATTGTGGTATTTCTTTCTTCCTGGTGACGACCATAATCTGGCCAGCACCATATACCCAATATGCTTCAAAGCATGTGCAAGAGTTTTGTATTTTTTTATATTTGCCCATTGGCGAGAAGTCAGTTAGTTGACAGTATGGACACAGAAAACCTGTCAACTCTGTGACTCAAAACAGACTTGTTCCTTCAGCCAGTACTGTCATCATGTGGAGGGGACAGTTTCAATCTCAGTGTGTGCTTTGCTTGCAATTTTTCTCATGTCTAGTGTGCCCTCTAATTTCTATTTCTTTCCTGTGACTTCTTATGAGCATCAATCAGATATCCAGATAATGTATTCCTCTTAGGGTGTTAAAGTTAGTTGCATAGCCTTTACAGGACGTAGCAGTCAACCCCTGCATTTTTTGGTCTATTTATGATTCTTGAGCAAGGTTACGTTCAGTAGTTTGCCATTGCTTTCTGAACGACCGGTGCACCCATACCATTTCATTAAAAAACAACACCGCAAGGCGGTCTACTGCCAAATTTCCCACAGCTGTGTTTCAAACACGGTATCGGGATTAAGAACTGCACCTGTGACCCCTTCGCCACAGAGCCGGACCTTGGGGTGTATCTATTGATAAATGTCCCAGGGCAGATGCTGTGGTAAGGATGTGAACGAAAAGTTAAGGTAGTCACATGGCAGATATTCTAGGCCACACCATGATGAGATTGGGTGACCACTTCCCTTCCTCGCAGATTTTGCTTCCAAAATAATTCTCAGAATACTGATACTTATTTTATGAGGCTGGGTTGACTCAAGAGTTATACTTGTCGACAAACAACAAAAACTGCGAGTTGTGTGGATTGAACCTGAGCCAGTTTTCTATGAAGTAAAAGCTTCTAGTGTACTGGTGTGGCAACCAGTTCCCTTCATTGCAGCCTATTTTACTCACAGAAATCTCGGGTACCCATTTTACAACAGTGGGTCAACCCTTTGGTCTATGTGGTTGGGGGAAGAACTGTCTCAACTGGGTATTGATTCATTTTAAGAAAGTACATTCGGCTTGTGGTGAAGGCCGGCTCTGTGGCGAAGGGGTTATGAACACAGTTTGTAGTCCCGCATGCCTGCATTCGAAACACAGCTGTGTTGGTTTTTTATTGAATGGTATGGGTGCCGGTCATTCAGAAAGCAATGGCAAACTACTGAACGTAAACTTGCCCAGGAATCATGAACAGCCAAAATATGCTGGGGTTGACTGCTACATCCTGTAAAGGAAATGCAACTAACTTTTTTTAAACATTGGGTGGATCTGTAGAAAATGTTGCGTGAAAGTGGCACTTCAAACAAATATGCCAGGAATATTCTTAACCACGTGGATAATTCTAAATACCTAGGGAAAATTATAATATAAGATGGAAGATGCACAACAGAGATGAAGAACAATAGGGCAAGCAAAAGCTGCATTTCAGAAAATGAAAAGTATCTTATGCAATAAGCCACTAAGAAAGAGGGCACTGAAATGTTTCTCATATGGCAGTGAATCTTGGAATGTAAATGCAACAAATTGGGAAGGGCTTGGAAGCAGCAGAGATGTGGTTCCGTGAGATGAATGTTGTGAATTCCTTGGACTGCCAGAGTAACTAACAATGATTGCCTGAAAGAAGCTAATGAAATTAGTACAGTATACACAACAAAAGGAAAGAGACAAACAGCTTTCTTTGGTCATGTGATGAGAAGAGAGGCATTGGAGAACATTGTGACAACTATAAAGATCAAGGGGAAGAGAGGCAGACCAAGAGAAATTATGCTGGATGGACTGAGATGGTGGCATGTACGAATATCATCAGCAGAGTTGATCCAGAACACCAAAGACCTGTGGAGAGGCATGAACACCTATGCCAACTGGCAGGGGACTTGATGATGATATCAGTAGTCTGCAATTAAAGAATGGGACTTCAGGCAAAGTACAGCAGGTTGATTTGTAAGTTACATTGTGTAAGGGTGGCATTTTAAACAAGTATGCTATCTACATCTGTAAACTATGCTGTGAAAAAGTGTGACTTCAAGCAAAGTACAGCAGGTGGATTTGTAAGTTGTATTATAGAAGGTGGGACTTTGAGCAAGTACATGAGGTGGATCTATACAGTCTGTTGTGAGAGAATGTGACCTAAGCAAGTATTTGAGATGTATCTGTAGACTATGTATGAAAAATGAGATGCTAAGCAAGAATTCAAAGTGAATCTGTAGGCTATATTATGTAATTGATAAATTATGAAACAGTGGGACTTTAAGCAAATATTCAAGATAGATCTGTAGCCTATATTGTAAAATAGTGGGATATAAGCAAGTAAATGAGATGGATCTGTAAACCTATGAAAGGGAGTCGCTGCAAGCTAGTTCTCTTTATGGATTTGTAGACTGTATAATGAAAGAGATAATATTAAAGCAAATACTGTGGATGGGCCAGTGTCTTTGGCCTCGGTGTTAGTGGAACGCAGTTTTACAATTCTCCAACAATCATAGTCAAGGGTTCGAAAACAGCCTCTGGTGATTTGGAAGCAGATCACTTTGCATTGATTTCGATAGTACAAGGCATCAACCTTTCATAAAGCAATGGCAAACTACTGAACATAAAATTGCCAAATAAATCAGTCAGTAAATGCTGGGGTTGATTGCAATGCGATGTAAAGAACTTGCAACTAACTTTAAACTGGCAGTGTGTTTTTAGACTGGTAGACTGCCATGAAAGAACTGATATGAAAGCAAGTACTGAAAATGGGTCTGTAGGTTTCTGATGCTAGAGCATGAGAACTCTCATGTACTCTCCTGTAAGACCAGGCAGGACTGCCACCATCATGTAGCAGATCCTTGAGAGAACGTTGATTGTCTTACGGCACGCAGAAATGTCCTTCCATCCCTTGCCAATTCTCCAGCCTCATGTACTCTCCTGTAAGCAGGCAGGACTGCCACCATCATGTAGCAGATCCTTGAGAGAACGTTGATTGTCTTACAGCACGCAGAAATGTCCTTCCATCCCTTGCAATTTCTCCAGCTCATGTTACTCTCTGTAAGCAGGCAGGACTGCACCATCATGTAGCAGATCCTTGAGAGAACGTTGATTGTCTACGCACGCAGAAATGTCCTTCAATCCCTTGCCAATTCTCCAGCCTCATGTACTCTCCTGTAAGAAGGCAGGACTGCCACCATCATGTAGCAGATCCTTGAGAGAACGTTGATTGTCTTACGGCACGCAGAAATGTCCTTCCATCCCTTGCCAATTCTCCAGCTCATGTACTCTCCTGTAAGCAGGCAGGACTGCCACCATCATGTAGCAGATCCTTGAGAGAACGTTGATTGTCTTACGGCACGCAGAAATGTCCTTCCATCCCTTGCCAATTCTCCAGCCTCATGGCATGTGACTTCAGAATGCCGCGAGCCTGGTCGGCCCCAGCTTCGACGCCTGGGCTCATCGTCTGCGAAAGATAAGGAAAGACTGGCCACCTATTCCTCCGTGCATCCAGGCCTACAAAATGTGATGACGCTGCCACATCACAGACCCATAGCAAGAAATTGCTTCTAGACCAATTAAAATAAAATGATGTGCCCTCATGCTAAAGTGTCTGCAATGTCCTGTGTCTATCTTCATGCCAGTCAAGCCGTGTCTCTGCTCCCAGGCACCCAGCCCACCATTGCTGTTCTTTCCAACATATTGTGATGTTTGATGTGGCCACAGTATTTCAATTTCCGAAACAAAGCTGTCCATGAGCCAGTTTCTTTTTAATGGTCAGATCTTGTAAAATGTCAACATTTTATTTTGTTCATGTTATTTTAGACTTTTCTGTGCTAGGCCAGTAAACATATTTAAATTGTCAAAGTTTGCAGGATTCTATAGCAGACCACATTAAACCAAACCACAGACCCATGGTCTAATAATACAACCCTTCAGAATGAGACTCAGAATATCAAGTCAGGGAAACATGAGTATAAATTATAATTCTCATGCTGGAATTATTATTGTGTGCTCTGCTTTGCTGTGACCTGCTGGCACCATATACTCAATACATTTCATGGCATGAACAGTAAAGTTGCAGGATCCTTTATGCGCCTTAAGGTGCACTTGACATGTGATGCTAAACTCATATTTTTATATGGCCAATCAGCATTTGATTGGTGTAGGTCAGCATGGCCAAATGGATAAGAACACATGTTCTTAAACATCCAGTATGCTGTCGTCGAGGTAAAGGGTTCAACCCCTACATCGGACAGTTGGACTAAAATGTTGACCTGAAGTCCTTGACTTGGGGATGTAAATTACAAGTACCTCTGAAGTCAGAGTGGGTTCACCTGATGGCGAGGGACACTGTTAACAGGGGAAGCTAATCCACACGCAAAATTCAATCCAGCTTCCACTAGAAGTAGTGTGTATGGACTACGCTTGAGTTCAAAGCGAGCCAACAGGGAAAAAAAAGCACTCGATGGGTGATGTGGTCAAAATTGCGCCGGCTGGCTTAGCTTCTCAAGACATTTCCTGGTGCCAATTTGAGGCTGGGTCAACCTGCAAGTCCAAGTCTATTTTACAATCCACCTGGATGTGGATTTGAACTCAGGACCACTGGGCTGACAAGCCAGCATCTAGCCACTACTCTATCACAGGCGCCCATGGCATGAAAAGGGATCCTTTCACTTTACCATACACCCAGTAGCCCTCATGATGTGAACGGGGGTCTTTTTCTTGACTGACTAGAATATGTTAAAACCTAACACCTCACACCCCAACTGCTGTATCTTCCATGGAATTCATCCAGTACCTTGCCAGCTGGCGTGGGCAATCATACTTCACAAATTACGATCTCCGACTTCATGGATCAATTTGTGTGCCAATTCCCTTCCGTGCCATGACACAAGACTGTCAAGAATCTTCTCACGCTGTCTTCCTCAATCACTCTTTCTGCAAATCTTTCCGACTGTCACAACATGTTCCAGTTTTTTTTGTCTTCTCATAACATGGCCAAAAAAAACGATGACTGCCTCTTTTTTATGTTTGTAATAAATTGTCTTTGCGACTCAGCTTCCCTTAAAACTTCCTGACTGCTTATTTTGGCTGTCCATTTAATTTTCAGCATTCTTAAATAAAACCACATCTCCAAGGCTTCTAGGGATTTTTTCACCATGGAATTACCTGTACCTTTTTATGTGAAAATCTTTGTTCTGTTCCTTTCCTTGCGATTGTACAATACCTCACAAGACAATACCTCACAAGACAACCCCTCCCAAAGAGCTTTAGAGCTTAGACACAATGGAAACTGGAGCAAGACGTCACCCCAAAAACGATGGACTCATGAAATATCTGATGCTGTAAATACTACCATGTATGAAGCACACACCAGAGCTTTCGCCGGACATCTCTGCTTAATCTGACACTGAAACACAAACCAGGCGTAGTGTAGAAGAATCCATGTCTATTTTTCTTGGTCATTTTTTCAAAAACTGTCAGTCATTTACTGCCAATATAGTACCTTGCGGTGTATGGCAGGGGGGTCATGAGCCTGAGGAATTAAGCCCACCTGGCTAGTGCAGTCGCCGCGAACTGTGCAGGTTAAAGTTTTCTTTTTTTTCCCCGACAGACAAAAACTCCACACCTTACCGAGGATTCAAACCCGGGTCTCCCGAAGGAGAATCCGGCATTCTAGCCACTCGGCCAGACGCTCCTCGGTCATTTTGTATTTACTTAATATCTGTCTCATTTGTTTTGAAGTTGATATGCATACATGACAAAGTTATCTTGCACACACAATTTCCCTGTTATAAAAAAAAGCAACAGCCAAATCACAAATGATATCTGTGAATAATATTTTTAATAACTACACAGATTAAATGCACCATTAAAGCATCAGTATATACAAATAAAATGATGTATACAATATAACTTACTACCACAAAATTATGACATTACATACGTCTCTTTTTTCGCATAAATTATAAAATTATTAAAAACACAAAACCAATATCAGATCTAAGATTACTCAATTCAAATTGAATTATGCAAAAATCAATTGTATGAAAGACGTGACGGCAATAATATCAAAGCATACAACCGTAATAGATTACATAAAATAAAATATCAACCTAGGTACTAAACGAAGCTACAAGAAGAGACTAGAGTAGGCTAAAGCTAACTCGTTACAAACAAAAATTACAAAGATACATGTTACACAAAATCTAAATATGGCCAACATGAGTGAAGATATTTCTAGACTTGTAGTAAAACGTGGTCGTGACCAACTATACAAACTAGTGATCTTTGACAGTATAAGAAAACTTACAACAGTGACTAAAAACTGCTTGATACAGGATAAAATCATCACTTTCGGTGAACAGTAACAAAGTCAGGTAAGAGTGAATGTTAGTGACAGAAAGGACAGTAGAGAAGAAACAGTACACCTAAGACAGCAAGTATAATATTCACCCAAAAAAACAGAGAAGATTGTATTAGAAAAACTAAACATTGGTAAAAGGTATAAATAAAATTTAGTAGAAAACTATTGCAAAGTCACATAAATAAGACACAGAAATGAAAATTGAACATCAAATAACTTATATTTCATGTGAGGCTGCATCTTCTTTTCTATCATCTTAATTTTTATTATCTGTTGATTGATGTTTCATGTTCACTTGACAAAGACTAGGTCAAAATATTAAGTTGTAGTTATATTTGTATTTATTGCAGAATAAGTTACACTGCGGTTATTGCACTATTAGATTTTTTTTTAATCCCGTAGCAGTCACTTTTGTCTAACTATATACAGTTCACATAAATATGAATAATCAAGCTGTGATTGTATTTGCACCTAGTGCAGAATAAGTGACATAGCTGTAATTGCACTAACTACTAGGTTTCTCTGATCACGTAGCAGTCACTTGAAATAACAGACAAGAAAGAAAACAATACAGACTTAGTTTGAAAAACACGAAAACATGTTAATAACAGTAAAATTTGCACAAACTACCTCAGCACATTAAGAAACAAAAGTTATAAACAAAGGTAAATATAAATATCTAATTCAAATATATGACTATATCATTCAAAAAGCAAAGTTATCTTCCTAAAAATGTTTAAAAACACTGATCTGCCACACTTAAAAAAGCATCTATTGATAAAAGACAAACACCTTTACTGAAATATATAAATATTAAACATAACTCCTACTTTCTTTCTTCCAATTATAATCCAATTACACCACAGCTCCGTATTTTATTAAAACCTTCATATATGATATGATCTCCAAGTATGGAAAGTGCTATTCAAAACACAAATACCTGAAACTGAGTTTGCAACATTTTCTGACACTAATTATGAAAATATAGCTGGCAATTTGGTTTACAAACACAATACCCCTCCTGTTAAATGTGCGACAGATGTTATGGTATAAGAAGAACCACAGTGCTGAATTTACCAGGGGCACAAAAAGTGTTCTAGGTGCACAGCCAATCATTCTTTTCTGCCAGGTATGGTTTTGAGATTGATCTAGCCTCTGGATATGAGTGCCAACAAAATGTCAGTGAAAATAAAGATAGCCGGTCATGTGCTGAGAAGATCTCCTCACAAGTGGTATTCAGTCACAGAAATAGTAGGCCTCACAGCCTGTTCATATTTACTTCACAATGATTTGTCTAATTCATTGGTAGTCTGTAAACTTATCAATTTTCACTCTGCCATTAATTTCATTAATCGAACGCTTTTTCATATTAACATTCCAGATTATCTTAATAATTATTTAAATACCTAATTTTATCCTATTAAATAATTGTAACCACAGCAGAACCAGAACCTGGATTCTAACTTTTGTGTTAATCAAAGAGTTCAACATTTCTTGAGGGGAAACATATTTGAAGTAAACTTTAAAAGCTATTTACACCAGTTTTTTTTTTTGTTTTTTTTTTGGAAGTCTTTCTTAACCACACAATAAGCCTGCTCATAAATCTGCCAAAATGAACCTATCTGTACAGAGTAAATAACATTTACATCTAGCAGAACACTGGCAACTTCTAGATTATTAAATCTGGAAATGAATTCTCTCCCCTAGTCTACATATGACAGAAGACAAGCAAACAAGGTTTCACAGCAACAAAAATACAATCAACAACAGCACAGAATTATGGAAAGTAAAATACTGATATTCAATACGTGCTTATATTTACTGTTTAAAAACAAATAATCTGTCACTGGTGGCAGATTGCAAGTATTCTCTTAGTCTCATAAATAACATTAAGTAAACATACAAAGGACAGCAAACTAAACATTTAAAAATAATGATCTGGTCACTCAATTCAGAGACAATTATCATCATTCATTAAAGAAATGCTCAAGCTTGTGGAAAATAACAAAAACTAGGAAAATTACATCCATACAGGATGTCTGTAGGCTGCAGCAGACAGAAAATCAAACCCTCCAAGGTAGGAGACAGAAAGATCAATGGATAGATGTACAGTTATGTTCCACTACAATAAATAGGGATATAGAAGGAATTAAATTACTGCTGTGTGCAAACAATAGGCTGACTTAGGTATCACATATATTTACCTGGTATATGGAAATATCACAAGAATAAAAACTGAGATGTCAAGAGCAGAACAGCTATTAGTGGAACCATGAATAACAATTAAAACATCCAGAGCAGAACAGCTATTAGTGGAACCATGAATAACAATTAAAACATCAAGAGCAGAACAGCTATTAGTGGAACCATGAATAACAATTGAAACATCAAGAGCAGAACAGCTATTAGTGGAACCATGAATAACAATTGAAACATCAAGAGCAGAACAGCTATTAGTGGAACCATGAATAACAATTAAAACATCAAGAGCAGAACAGCTATTAGTGGAACCATGAATAACAACTGAAACATCAAGAGCAGAACAGCTATTAGTGGAACCATGAATAACAATTAAAACATCAAGAGCAGAAAAGAAATTATTGGCAAGCTAATAAAATAAACATGAAACAGTAGTGTACGAAATGTCATATAAAGGAGAGCACTTAACACAGCAGAAAGGAAATCAGTGCTACATACAGATTTATATGTGTAGTAAGATTATAATGTAAACACTGTCACATGAAGAATAATTAACATGTCAAGATCAGAAAAGGAATTAATGCTAAGTGCAAAGAACTAACACCAATGACAATCTACTATACGGAAATATCCCATGACAGAAAAGGCTAATCGGAATCTCTAATAAGACATCCAGAGAGCGAAAGACACAAGCTCAGATAAGCTTTCCACATACACTGACAGAAGGACTCATGTCCATCATGGAATGCAAGTCAAATGGGGTATGTATGTACAACATGAAGTCCCTGCAGAAACATGGTTTGCCATTGGGAAACCATGGTGATCTTGAGCAATGTGAAGACTTCATGCGTGATCTTAGTATTTAGTGTTGGCAGCTTCATGTGATAGGAGAATCCTTACTGCTGCCAACACAGCAGTTTCAATGATCAACATTTGTTTGATATCCTCATGTGAGTTTATTGCTTACACAATAAGCGCCTGCAGTCACAAAATATAAGCTAGCAGTGTGATTTTCTCCAACCAGTGTTCTCTCCATTAAGCTGAATAAATTCTTGAAAATCAGCAAATGTTGCTGGCAGAAAGTGGTTATGTCCAAAACACTAAATATGAGACGGATTGCTCCTGTACATGAAGATTACTGTGTGTTGGTGTAAGTCATCGAAAGTCTTCTGGAGAGATGTCAAACTTCAGCTGACTTCAGCAACTGCAACTATCAGCTCTGTGAGAAAGATTACAGAAAACATTATTTACAGAACAAGCTGGTTGTTTCATATATATGCTAGCACCTTGCCGTCTTGACAGACAATAGTCTGTCACTTTGTGCATAATAAAATAGCAAAAAGCCTGGGCTGAATTGTAGAAACTATGTGTTGCCCATGCAGCATGATCCATCTCTCAGCCTGCCTAGTTTACTCCAGAGGTCTTTAGGTTGCATTTCCTCGCACAAGGATAAGGCTTGTACCCTCCCAATTGCGCTCTTGCGCCCAAAGCCGTTGGGGCAATGTGGGGTATATATATATGAGTGTATGAACCAATAATTAAATAGAAAGGCAACAACAGACAAATATGCCTTAAGACACGAGTGTCATAGTAATGGACTTAAGAACGACAACTCAAGTTTTCTCAAGGATTCATAACCAACCGGCCACACCACCATCATCATAGACCATGTACTTTGCAGAGCGTTCTTCCTATGACGCCTGCTGAAAGAATTCCACTGGCCATGTCCATTGCCTCATGCGTCTCATACCCCAGGTGTCGGCAATGTCCTGTGTCTACCTTTGTGACCTCTACCTCTACCAGGAACCACACCTCCCATCCCTGTTCTCCCCAAGCCACTGTGATGTTTAGCATGGCCAAAGTATCTCAGTTTCAGAGACATGATATTGTCTATGAGCCAGTTTCAGAGACATGATATTGTCTATGAGCCAGTTTCAGAGACATGATGTCTATGAGCCAGTTTTCGGTGATGTTCAGATCTTGAAGAATGTCAATATGTTCTATTTTAGCTCCACCAGGACCAGTAAAATGTGAGTTAAAAATTGCTTGTTCTGTGCAAGATGTTGCAATCACCCCCAGCCCCACTGGCTGTTTGTGATTTACCAGGCAAGTTTACATTTAGTAGTTTGCCATTCCTTTCTGAATGACAAGTCAATGTTTAAATCCAATTGACCAGTGTGTGGAATTAACCCACTACCCTGTCATCTGCGTACAGGAAGTTAAAGCGTGGGCATGTCAAATCTCTAAGCCACACCAACCTCTAAAACGTGTGTGCATATTCTGAAATATACGTTGTGGAAATAATGAGAAGACTCACCTTTGGATTCCCTAATTTAGCATTCCTGGGTCCACCCTGGCGTCTAGAGCTGATGTTTCTTCTTTCTCGATCGACCTCCAAATCTTCCAGCCTTTGGGTCAGCGCTAACTTTTGCTGTATAGCCATACGCAACAAGGAGTTGAGTGTCTTCTTCTCCTCCTCAGCTGCTGACAGCTGCCGCTGCATCTCATCCATCTGAGTGACATACTCATTACAACGCTGGGCAAACATGGCCCGCAGCGAAGCAAAGGTTGCAGCGTCTTCCTTCAAAGACTTCAGCTCATTTCTTAGCTTCACCATAGTCTCTGTGACTATAACCCTCTCATTTTCATATTTCTGTTTGAGGTGGGCTAAAGCCATCTCAGCTGTAGATTTATTAGCCTTGAGAACTGAGCGAAGTGTGGCTATCTGCTCCCGTTTGGTAGACAACATGGCTTTCAGTTTGATCACCTGCAAGAATCAGGTAAATATAATCATAAACATAATGTTCAAATAAGATCATTACTGAGCTTTAATTATAAAAACTATCATTAATGAATAATGTATTTGTAATGTCTGACTTGGAGCATTTTACTGAGAGCAAAGGATTTATAACAATATGAGATTAAATAGAAGCCTGGCCTGTACAATAAACTGCCTGATGTGTCTTATATTTCTCAGCCACCAACATCCAAAGCAATTGTTGATATCACCATTATCATCAAGTATTTTAACCCTTGAGCTGGTTGTGAAGCTCCCTAATCATTCCATTCCATAATTGTCTGTCTCATGCAGCTCTCTTTCATTTCATTTTATCGGCATTTATATATCCATGCATGCCGATTTTATAAATGGTCTTAGTCTAGTTCTTTTCTCTTGACCTCAGTATTGTGCCTTACAGTACTCACTTTGTTGTTTCTTTGTGTATAAGGGTGTTGATGGAGCCATGAAAGTGTGTGTTTTTTTCTTGGTAATAATTACTATAAGAAATCTTTGTTTACTAATATTTACCAGAACTTGCTCATTTGTAAATGTTTTAAACCAACTGGCTCTTGTCATTTTTGGATAACACAACATCTTAAATGACCGTATATGTTTTTCATCATCTTTATTCTTCATTTTCCATACTTTAGAACCATCTACTGCAACTACATGGCCAAGATCAAAATTTTGTCCTTAATTATTTTTTAATAATTATATCCACAGTCAAAACTACATGCCAACCAAACACTAAAATCAAACTGAAAATGTCATAAAATTTTGAATACCTTAGCCTCATAGTTAACAAGATTGGACACTGTTTGAAAGACGTCAGAAGGAGACTCGTCATAGCAATGCAGAATTCAAACAGTATGAAGAGGCTGCAGCACAACACCAGCAAACAAAGTACACTTTTGAGAACATGCATCTTTCCTGATCAGATCAGGTGTAAGCTAATAGGCAGCTGCCCAGGTAAATTATTAAATGTTTGAAAACCCATCTAAATCAAATTAATAACAGTGTTGAAGTGGTCAAGAACCCCAGTCAAAAAGATGCGTGTTGCAATCTGACATGCAGACAGAAAGGCACAAATATGTCACATAGACAGCAAAAACACAAGGCAACCATCATCAGGACAAATGAAAAGGAAGATGGAGAGCATCAAATGAGTTCTCATGATGACTTAAATCATCATCTGCAATTCTAATGTGGTTCCTTACAGTTTTAAGTTGAGTCACTGGGCCTGTAGATCCTTCTCCACTTGCCATTTGCAATGAAGTCCTGCAGAACATGCTCAGGTGTTTGTTCATTTATCCACATGTGTGTACAGGTGAAGCAAAATGACAGTCTGTCATGTCATCTGTCATTTACTGCCCATAATACCTTAAGGTGTAGGGAAGAGGGGTCTTGAGCCTGAGAAATTAAGGCCACCTGGCTAGTGCAGTCGCAACGAAGTGTGTAGGTTAGGACTTTTCTTTTTGCCCCCCGACAGAAATAAATCCACACCCTTCTGAGGATTTGAACCTGGGTCTCCCAAAGGAGAGCCCGGCATTCTTGCCACTAGGCCAGCCGCTTCTCCTGTGTTAATTCATTCTGTCTTGTCCCTCCCTGAGGTGAAGCAGGGGGATCTGTCCTGACCAGTCAAGAGTGTGATAGTTGACACTGATTTGATTGCTTCCTCTTCTTCACTGCTCTTTCCCGGGGACTGGGTCACATCTAGTTGTGCACCTCAGAGTTCAGTGTGTCTGACTTGAGCCCACAATGTGTCAGGTTTGATTTTTCTAGACAGCTTCATTCTTAGATAACAGGAAACAATTCTGACAGAGTTGGGGCCTTGTCCATGGGAATATCGATGCATGAAGCCCATATCGGGAACTCTCACAATGTTTATACTTCACCACGACACCGCAAGGTACAAGAGGAACATGATGAGATGAGATGAGATGGCCTTGTGGTGTACTCTTTAATTTCAAACTTCATTAATTTTTAATGAGCACAATTTGCACAAAGGACCTTTTTTTCATCATTATGATACAAGCCTAGGTATCCAGTCTCCCTACACAAGAGATCATTGGCTCCTGTAAAAAATTTGCAGTCCTATTCTGGAATTTGGACCATAACTTCCTAGCCTGAGGTGTAAAATCTAACCTCTCAGCCACACCTCCCCTATGTTCTCCTGATATCCTGGATAGCCTTTCTCCCAAAATATTTAACTCATGCTTACGTTGACTAGGTGCTGCAGCCATTGATTCATAGTGAGAAAGCACACTGGAAAGTACAGTATCACTCAACTGTCTTCCTACTCTGTTGATGAATACAAACTGCTGATTGTACAAGTATGAACACAGCATACAACAACAATACATTACCTGTTCCTGCAGCTCTTGCTGATAATCATCACCATTCTCCGTTCCATCTTCGCCCTGTTTCTGCCACTGCTTAGACATCTCCATCAGGCGATCGAATGCACCACGCAGAAACTTCACCTGAGAATATCGATCAATAATGTATAAAATGTGAACAACCTACAATGTAACTACAAAACACATACTGCTGCAGACGTGTGAAGAGACTGACTTCACATGGACTCATCATCACATAACAACAATGTAACTACATAACACATACTGCTGCAGAAGTGTGAAGAGACTGGCTTCACATGGACTCATCATCACATAACAACAATGTAACTACATAACACATACTGCTGCAGAAGTGTGAAGAGACTGGCTTCACATGGACTCACCATCACATAACAACAATGTAACTACATAACACATACTGCTGCAGAAGTGTGAAGAGACTGGCTTCACATGGACTCACCATCACATAACAACAATGTAACTACATAACACATACTGCTGCAGAAGTGTGAAGAGACTGGCTTCACATGGACTCATCATCACATAACAACAATGTAAAATACATAACACATACTGCTGCAGAAGTGTGAAGAGACTGGCTTCACATGGACTCATCATCACATAACAACAATGTAATACATAACACATACTGCTGCAGAAATCGTGAAGAGACTGGCTTCACATGGACTCACCATCACATAACAACAATGTAACTACATAACACATACTGCTGCAGAAGCGTGAAGAGACTGCTTCACATGGATCACCATCACATAACAACAATGTAACTACATAACACATACTGCTGCAGAAGTGGAAGAGACTGCTTCACATGGATATCATCACATAACAACAATGTAACTACATAACACATACTGCTGCAGAAGTGTGAAGAGACTGACTTCACATGGACTCATCATCACATAACAACAATGTAACTACATAACACATACTGCTGCAGAAGTGTGAAGAGACTGACTTCACATGGACTCATCATCACATAACAACAATGTAACTACATAACACATACTGCTACAGAAGTGTGAAGAGACTGGCTTCACATGGACTCATCATCACATAACAACAATGTAACTACATAACACATACTGCTGCAGAAGTGTGAAGAGACTGGCTTCACATGGACTCATCATCACATAACAACAATGTAACTACATAACACATACTGCTGCAGAAGTGTGAAGAGACTGACTTCACATGGACTCATCATCACATAACAACAATGTAACTACATAACACATACTGCTGCAGAAGTGTGAAGAGACTGGCTTCACATGGACTCATCATCACATAACAGGTCCAGTAGACAGCATGAGTGTAGTACTCTTGTACACATACAGAACATTATTCCTCTCTTACTGCCTCGGGTGATATATGAGCAGCAGTCAGGGAAGCTGGGCTGAATAATGTTAACAAATATACCCACAGTATATCAATCTACCTTGCTGTCTCTATTACACGTGGATTTATTTCCAAGATGCAGATGCAAGAGAGAAGCCATGTTGTATATTTCAATAAAACACTGTAACAATTATCCTTGTTGTGACATCTTATATCACATGGATCAGGGGCAGTTTGCAAACACTACCAATAACACAATACACCACCCATTTTTGTTAACCCAATGGTCATATGGAAAGAGGTACTGTGTTTGTGCATTGGAATTAATATGTTGTATAACAACTATCCTTACTATATCTATTTTATAGTGAACTATAATAGAGAAGCTAAGTATATTGAGACCCCTCCATTTTATATGACCATTTTATTAGACACTTTATGCAGATTGCTTTTATTCATTTATTCTGTCCATTGTATGTCTCTTTGCTATTATATTACTCACTATTACAATCCCACATAGGTGAAAATACCATTCATCAATCTTGACTGCATCATGACCCATTAACACCATTAGAAATTGACTCTTTGTGGATACATGCACAATGAACTCCTCCTAGGTTCATATCTTTATCCCGCTCACTTTATATCGTATATATTTCCACTTCTTATACCTCTTCCAGCTTTGTCCTGCCCTCCTCACTGGTAACTCCTTCCCACCCACACCAACCCCCTCTGGCAAGAGCACTGCACAAAGATAAACTCCATGGCTGCAGCGATGACCAGCAGGGGGTCTCTGGGAAAATGTCACTCGTGGTCTAAACGGCACAGTATGAATATGAACCCACGACGCTCAGAACACAATGATTGAGCAGGCTGCTTTACCATTTCACCATAGAGATGTCTTGACCTCCACAAGAGAAATCAACTGCATTGGTAGTCCTTTACTTCTACAGGAGTGCATAAGATATTGATGTTTGATGTTTCATGCATAAACATGAGTGATCAAACACAGAATGAAATAAACTCAAAATCTACTTGCCTGGTCTGCAATGGTCTCTGATAAGATGCCACAAGAAGAAGGGTCAGCTTTGCTTTCGCTGCTAGGCGACCTTGACCTGCTTCGGGATGGTGTTCCGTCTGATTCTGAACCCTGGTGGTTGTCAGCAACCTCATCTTTCAATTCCTGGACCAAACAATTAAATCTCTATCAAGTATGACCTTCTTTCTCACACAGTGATAAGCAAGCTTAACTAATTTCTTTGATGTTTGTTATCTGTGATTTCTCTGTTTTATGTCACTCCAGGTTTAAGTAGACAACTCTGCAACTGAGCAGAAAAAAATCACTCATTTTTTTTTACAGTGAAAATTGATTTCAAAGACAGAGGTAACATATCTCCATGCAGATGTGGAAGGCAAAGAGAAACCATCACATTATTTTCCGCAAATGTCTCATGAAATTCTACAGATCAGAAAGAGACAGGTGTTCTTTGGTAGCATAATGAGGAGGGGCATGAAAACCATAATGACTGGAAAGATCAGCACTAAAAGAAGCAGAGGCAGACAGAGAGAAACCATGCTGGGTGGACTGAGACAGTAGCATGGAGAAATAACAGAACTGATCTAGAACACCAAGGACCAAGAGTGTGAATATGCATGAATGCTTATGTTATTTGTCAGGACTGGTGGTGGTTGGTGGTGGCGGTGGTGGTGGGTGGTGGTGGTGGTGGTGGTGGGTGGTGGTGGTGGTGGTGGTGGTGATGATGATAATGATGATGATGATGATAGAGATAAAATTAATGTCCACTCAGGAAGGTTAACCCAGTCAATAAATGCCTGAAGAAGTCGGATATGTCGGCCAAAAGGTGCAAATATCGCAGCTGTAATGTAAATAGGCACAACGCAATTACATCCAAAACAACATTCTGGACGAACACAGAAGAATAAGACATTAATGTCCATTTACATTAACTCAAAGTGATTACATCCTTATCATTTCTATTTCTTTCTCACAATGATTATCTTTTTCTCATAGTGTTAAACACCATAATGATTTTACTTTTAACGAAGTGATAAATCCAACAATGGTTTTTTTTCACTCACTACTGGTACCATCAATACTGGGGAACTTTGCTGGCTGTTGCAGATGAGGACAGAAAGTGTATCGGAATGTCCGGAGTGCTGTGATGTCGGTTCTTGACTCAACTCACTCACACATATAAAACGAGTAATGATCTTTAAAGAAAAGAGAGTACCACTACAGTAATGTCCTAATAATATGTTTAAGAACATTTGCAAATCTAAATTTACAGCTGAGTCAAAGGAAAGAACCATTTTATTGTCTTGTGGTGTAGTGGCAAATATTTTAAAAATAAAATAAATTTGTCCCGAAGAAGTTTCTTGCTAAGGGTCTGTAAAGTGATAGAGCCTGTGACAAAATAGAATTGGATATCAGAAGGGCCAACTAATTCCCCACTATGCACTAATCCCATTCGGGTGGGTGTACAGCTTTTCAGTGTGTGTGGGTGTATTTCTGTGTCCAAGTCAAGCTTCGAAAATCTCTTGGTTCTCGAGAAGTTTGTAGCCAAGGTTGAGTGAACTTCACTGTCCCAAGAAATATCACGCCAGTGCCTTAAGGTGCGTGAAAAATTCTATAATGAGAAAATTGTACTTTATGAAATCTCGGGGATAAGTGAGTGGTCAATTCTGCGTGGGAGAACTTCTGGTACTTTCTGGAGGTCATGTGAGTCGATTATCCAGACTTCCGGAAGAGACTAGAAATGGCATTCACAGCTGTTTGTCTCTACTACTAGTGGTATAAATGCATTTCTGGGGATCCAGATATTGATCTACCGTTAAGATCCTGTTGAATGAAGCGATAGTCTATCCTGGATATGGAGAGGTCATGTTTAATGCAAACTGTAACCAAGGCATTTCTGGGGATCCAGATAATTATCTACAGTTGTGATCATCTTGAAACTATCCTATCAAATTCTGTGGCTGAATAATTCCTCAATGAAAGGTAAACACTATTTATAGTTTGCATTGGTTAAGAAAGTCTTTCAGTTATAGGTCAACTATTGACCAGGCCCGTCTAATAACAAGCCTGCGGTGTGACCTAGATTTAAGCGGTGGTATGTGTCCAGCCCACAAGAGAAATAATTTACATAGTGAACCAGGTCTGTGGTCAGTCTGGTTGATGTGAGTTGCAAATTAATTTGATATCGGGTTCAATGAAGAAGTGTTGTAAGAAAGTACTGTTTGTAAACAGGTATTCCTCTAGCATTGAGCTACAATTTGATTACCCTCAAGGGTGAGTTTGAAATATGTACTCTTTAAATCATCATCAGTTGGTGTGTAAGAGCCATGATGGGTGTTTCACGTCTAATGGAAATATAGAAGGGCTATAAGATATGAAGGGATATTGCTAGGAAGTTAGCGTCTGGGCACCGTACTGGTGGCAACAAGTTAATGGGAGACAGAAGATAATTTATAACCCATAATCAAATGTAGCGACAACTGAGAATCTGGGCCAGTGTTGTCACAGGGCCATCACAGTTTATAGGCTTGAATGCATGGAGGATCAGGTGCATGGAGGATCAGGTGCATGGAGGATCAGGTGCATGGAGGATCAGGTGGCTAATTATCCCTCATTTAGCAAACAATGTGCCCAGACATTGAACACTTGTCCGACCATGCTCATGACCTTATCGACACAGCTGGGTATATTTTACTAGCCCCATGATTGTATCAACTAACAGCACTCAATGTGTGATGTGGTCAATATCAAGCCAGTCCCCTGTACTTCCCAGGACATGTCCTCGTACCCATCTTAGTCTGGGTCAACCAGAACACTCAGGTTAAATTGTAAAACATCTGTCTCACTGGGGATTCCAACACATGACCAGTTTCCCTCATGGGGGAGTGATGTTGTAAAACATCCGTCTCACTGGGGATTCCAACACATTACCACAGCTCCCTCATGGGGGAGTCACGTTGTAAAACATCTGTCTCACTGGGGATTCCAACACATGACCACAGTTCCCTCATGGGGGAGTGACGTTGTAACACATGTCATACCAGTTTTCCAACGGAATCACCGAACATGACATATCTTTCCATCTGTTATCTACTATATCTTCGCATATGGGTGATGCCTTATGTTTGTTATCTACTAAATGATCCTATTATGCTTATTATTATTAGGCTATTATTAATAGACTATTAGGCTATGTCTGTTATCTACTAAATAATCCCATATGGGCGATGGGCTTATGATCCACATTTGACATTAAGCATAATGTGCAGTTCAAGTTTTGAAT
This sequence comes from Cepaea nemoralis, assembly GCA_014155875.1. Classification (NCBI taxonomy): domain Eukaryota; kingdom Metazoa; phylum Mollusca; class Gastropoda; order Stylommatophora; family Helicidae; genus Cepaea; species Cepaea nemoralis. The sequence continues at coordinate 105,476 of JACEFZ010027999.1, read as the reverse complement.
CTGAGGATAAATGTGTCGGACAGCATTGAATTTGTGTTTGTGCGGTATTACTTTGATGGAATTAATCCATCTTATTCTTGGTCTTCCTCTAACTCTGTATCCAGAGCTTCTCTGAATTTAGGCACACAGCCATAGCTGATTCAGCTACAAGCTCTCACAATCTCAGAACCAGTTTATTCATCTCCTCTTTAGAAACTCCACGCAGGAGTGGTAACTATGATCTTTCTAATGCCTATATTTCTAATTGATTCTTCTAGTGAAGCCAGCAGCATTCCTCAAGCATTAGAAGTAATGAGTTTCTTCTCCTGTTATACAGACTGTTATACAGCTGTTGTACTGGTAACTGAGTGGTGGTACAAATAATGCTAGCTTGCACCTGCTTGGCTTCAGTTTACTTTTTTTCTTTTTTTTTAAATGTATGCATATCCCTTACAGGACGTTGCAGCCAACGCCAGCATTTTTTCAGCTGCTGTTGATGTATTAGGCAAGTTTTACATTCAGCAGTTTGCCATTGCTTACTGATGTGCTATTGCTTCAGTAATGTAATAGTAACAGTTGGCAAGTCAATGTTAGCCTTTTGACCTCATTGATATTTATATTTGTCAAGTCAATCATTTATGTATGAAAATGTTACCTAGACATGACAAAACTGATTAACAACTAATGATGTTCTTTCCCACCCAGTGATATAACAACTTTCTTTTTCAGGCTAATATATTCAATTTGTTAGTAAGTTTCATGACTTCAGTAACCAAGCAGCAGCTTTTTTTACACCTTTGGGGAAACCACTGTTGAAAACTCCTAGTACATGCTGATTCGACAACCCACATAACTTCAGATATACAGTGTTAATGGATGTTTTAGAAACTGGCCCCCGCCCAGTAGGAAAAGTCAAGTCCAACAGATAACATTTACCTTAAGGGTTACAAAAACATAAAGATCTTACATTTTCCAGCCTTTTCTCATCAGCCCTCCTCAAGACCCCTCCTTTGGCATGGTCTAGCATCACACGAGAGGGAGTGTCACCGGTCACCTGACACACTAAATGGTACAACTGTGCCAGGTCTTCAGTGATGTGACTCATTGATGTCTGCAGGGAGTCCAGACTTCTCTGGGCCACAGTAGCTGTTCTTGATGCAGATTCCATGTTGGTTTCTTGGTCTTTGATAGTCTGCTCATACTGATCACATTTCCTCTTCAGGTCTTCTAAAGCCTGCAGGGAAGATACACAATGTCACAATCAATCTGTTTAAAATGTCACAATCAATCTTTTTACAATGTCACAGTCTTCTAAAGCCTACATGAGAGATACACAATGTCACAATCAATCTTTTTACAATGTCACAATCTCCAGATCAGACCCAAGATTTTTATGCACTCGTACTTCAACTTCCCCTTTGTACATATTTGTATCACATTTATTGTATATCAGGCTTGAGTTAGGAGTACAACAGAGCACTTATGGGTTACACCCATGTGCCATGATGTTGATCCATCGACTAAACTAAACTAAACTAAACATTTATCGTATTTTAATTTCATATTAAGTTTGCAATATCCGTGTTGGTTTGTTCTTGACAAAGGTAGTGACTACCAAAACGTGAGACAGTTGTGTTGTGTTTTATTCTAACTTATTGCATTTATATTTGTCTTAGTTTTTTTTAATATTATTACATTATTTTCACCTATTTCCTCTTACATTTATTATTTTGTTTATGTGGACTAAGGCCCTAGTCAGATATGTATGTGTTTGTTTTTATTGTGTATCTTCAGGATTTCAAATATATTTTTATTTCTTTATGTACTGTTATATCTTGCTGCAGTCAAGATATATCTTACACATTCTAATGGCTGAACCACAAATTTTTTTTGTATAGATTAAAACAGCTAACAAATAATTAAACAAATAAACTGAACTGTCTGCAGCAAACAAAAGAAAAATATTCACCTGACAAATATCTGAATCTCCCAAAACGGCATTCTGACTTTGCAGCCTGCTAATCTCGCCTCGAAGGTTGCTGATTTCTCTGACAGCTGTTGTGTACCTTTTCTGGTTATACTGGAAGTCATGCTTGAGTTCAAGCAAAGCTTTCTGGTCAGGGTCGCTTTCACGGGAAATCTCTGCCAAAAGTCCTTCATCATAGGAAACCTGTCAGAAGTCCACACCATCAGACATGCCACAGAACACAAACAACAGATCGCTATTATTTCTCTTTTTGCGCTACTCGCTTTCAACTCAAGCGTTGTCCATACACACTATTTATCATAGTGATGGACTGAATTTTGCGTGTGGGTTAGCTTTCCCTATTAACAGTGTCACTCGCCATCAGGTGAACCCACTCCGACTTCAGAGGTACTTGTAATTTACATCCCCAAGTCAAGGACGACAGGTCAACATTTTAGTCCAGCTGTCCGGTATAGGGGATGAACCGATTACCTTGGCATCAGAAAAATGGATGTTTAAGAACATGCGTTCTTATCCATTCGGCAATGCGAATCTGCTTATTTCTCATTAAATTACCTTCATATTGAAAGTATACAGCAAGCTAAATGTCTCTTAAACCATTATTATCGTTTATCATCACATACCTTGCCAACTGGCATAGGTGATCATGTTTCCTCACAGATCCCGTTCTCCAGCAGAATGTACCTACTGATGTAAGTGAAGATCCTTTACATGCCTTAAGGCAGCCTGGGCATTTGATGCTAGACCCACATTTGTATAGACCAACTGGTACTCAGCGGGTGATGTCATCTGCATGCCTGCTGCCTTTACTTCCCATGACATCCCTGGTACCCAATTTAGGCCGGGTCGACCTAAGAGGTCAGGTCAATTTTTAACATCTGAATTGATGCGGATTCAAACCCATGGCCACCAGGCTGGCAGGAAAGTGTCTAGCCACTACGCTACTGTGGCCTCCTTCCAATTATATGCTGAGTGATTCATCTTTCTATGTCATGATGCAAGATTGTTCAAAATCTCTAGCTGTCTTCCTTAATCTCTTGTTTCATTATTACTACCAGTTGTTAAAATATCTTCCAGTGATTCTCTTCTCTTATAAAAGTTTGTACGCATTTGCACTGTTGTTCCTTCCTATTGTCATTTATATCACCCTGTTCATACCTATACCTATGGGATTTGTGTGTCTTAACGTTGCATTCACGTGTTAAGGCTAGGACGTGTAAGACCCTTTGCAAAGAATGGAAATGCCAGTCAAATGTCTCTGACTCTATACTATACTTCATGACCCTACACACAAAAAGCATAAAAAATGAGTCTGTATGTGCAACTGGTCATGAGAAGTCTCACTTCACTGTTATTTTACTATAGATAGAGGAAATTTTACTATAGATAGAGGAAAGTTGTCCCTTTTCTTAATTTTTCAGAGAAAACCTTTACCAAAACTTGTATAATTTCTGACAAGTGTAAAATCTGCTCATGCTAAAGGATGGGTGGATGACGCACTAACGACTGACCAGTTAAAATGTGTTTGGGCAACATGTTCAGGTGGAATTTCTTTCACGTTGATGCTTGACTCATTTAAATGTCACCACGAGCAGCATGACGATGGAGGTGATGGCAGTTACACAGGCTTTCATATGGCTGGAATCACAGCTTCATACCAACATGTGTGTACTAAGTGATTCAATGAGCATGATTCAGAAGGTCGAAGCTGGAGCTGTACGTAGACAGTGGACTGAGTCGCTGCAGAAGTCTGTTGTCCATAAAGTCACCTTCATCTTCGTCCCGGGACATGCGGGAGTCGAGGGAAATGAACGAGCTGATAAACTGGCTGGCTCTGCACCCCCGGTAGATGGCCAGCCCATGGATCGTGCCGATGTTATTAACGTCCTCAAAGATATGGCGAGAACAGAGGACTTTGACGTCAGGGATTCCACATCGCTGTCCAGGATGAAAGACTTGGGAGTGAGAATCGGCACAGCCAGACGCGAGAGGTACATCGGGAAAACAAAGCGCCTCGTCAACCAACACAGAACTGGCACTATTAGCCACCGGACGCTGATGCATAATTTGGGGGGAGGATCTGAGCACCTATGGACATGTCCGGAGTGCAATGAAGATACCCCAACTGATAACTGACTGATCATTTAAATGTCATCAGATGCCTTCTATCCAGAAGTAAATGAAGAAAATTAAACCTGATCTTATTATAATTTTACAATGTGACCTGTCTGTTGCAGTCTTAAGACATAACTGTTAAAAATCCAATGAAAGGTGCTATCCGTCGTAAATGGTATTATGTGACGGAGTGATTATAACACACATGTAATGCTGGTGGTGGTATGTGTCAATGAACACTCACAGATGTCACAGAGTGGGTGGTTGCTGCTTGCAAAGAAATTAAAAGAAATATAATTTAACCTGGTTTCCTCAAATGTTGTACTTTAAATAAATTTTACGGTAAAAAGGATGACGTTTTGTGGGGAAAGGAACGGGTTTCTCAGATGGCGATGATAAACATATTTAATATGATGCACTGACTTGAGGAGCTTCTTTCTAGTGAGTGGTTACAAGGAAGTCTAAAGTATCTAAATTTAGGTGCTGCATCCTTATTTGTATGTTATTATACTCTCATTTCTTAACAAATGTTTCATAAAATAAAGTCTTGAAAATGTATGGTGCATATAATACAGGAATTTCCATTTTATTAGACAATTAGGGGCTAAGTCAACATGGGTATTTTCACAAATGTGTATTATATGCAAGATTTTAGGCACTTCCCGAGACACTTGCTTGTACCTATTTTAGGCTGGTTGGACCAAAGTTTACTGATTGACTTTGGCTGAGCTGTTCTGAAACTCCTTGCTGTACATAGTTATTCATGCATAAATCCCTTCCTTCTAGTCCATCTGTCATGTCATTACCAGAAATATTAGAATGACCAAGAAACCCCTTATCCCATAATGCACATCGTTACCAACAGCCAAAAGTAAAAGCATGTAGGTATATCTTCCTCTTCTTCATTTTCCAGTTTTCTAAGATGTCTTTCAGCATAAAGTTAGAGCACAATATAAAGGTTAACTAAATGAAAATTCACCTCTCCTTCCAATCTTATTCAGAAAGCAATGGCAAACTACTGAACGTAAACTTGCCAATAAATCATGAATAGCTAAAAAATGCTGGGGTTGACTGCAATGCCCTGTAAAGGATATGCAGCTAACTCTTTTTTTTTTTCAATTTTATACATTTACTTTACTTGGAAAACCTTATTCTACTTTGGTAAAAACTCATGTTCAATACATTAATTTATGTTTCGCCTTGTTTGCAAGATTACTTTTGTTTCCGATAACGACTATTTAGCTGCATAACAATTGTGTCTTTTGTTATCATACTGAGTGCACCATGCAAATTTGTGTATTTACTCCATTCAGACAGCTTTGTCACAGCTAACCAGATTTTAAAAGCTGACATTTCCGACCTACCTGCAGATCACTGGGCATCAACTGTGGCTTCTCATGTAGTGATGTTATATGAGATATGGTATTCTTGAGGTGGTCAGCCCTTTGTTTCTGCTCAACAAGATCTCTCTGGGTGTCTTCAATCAGTTTCCTAGCATCATCCAGAGCCTTCTGCAGCTCCAACTTTTCTACCTTGAACTGTTCTAACTGTGTCTCCAATTTTACAACTTCAGTAACCTAAAATTTTAAACAAAGAAAATGATAATGAAATTATTTTAATTCCATAAAATTGTTCAAACACTTCAGGACAATTCAAATGTTGCCTAGTCTGGACATTAGATTGGAGTCTGCTGACAATGAAATATCTAAACCCTGGGGAGCAAATATGACCAGCCTAGGCTTAATTCCAGCCAGTCCATGTCTGCTGTGTTTCATCATGATGGCTACATCCTAATATGCCTCTCAGCAGATGTGAAGTTCCATTACCAATCTTGCACACCTTGCTAGTTTCTGAGCTTGGATAGGAGAATGAGAGCTCAGCAACAGTTCCTGTAGAGATTGTACTCTGTTCCCGGGATGTCTAACAAAGACCAAAACAAACACTTGCAAGATATGATATACAGAACACCTCTTATTCATCCTCCTCCTCATTTATCCAGAAAAGAACGCTGGTTGCACCATGTCCATTTACAGAGAAGCTGTAAAATGTGCTTCTTGTGGTCAACAAATCTGACTTAGCATACAAATAAATCAACACAAATGAAAAGTGAAATTAATCAGCTTTATGAGAGTACAATCACAAATGGACCGTGCAGCTGGCAAGCACACAAAAACAAAAAGACACAACTTCATTTAAATAGTAAAATAAAAGTACAGATGTCCTGGAGACGACTGAATCCCAATTTGTTGTGTATGCTGATGAAGATTTTCTAGCTGCAGTACTCGTTCTGTCACTTGTGGTTGTGTTCTTATAAAGTTAATTATATTTACTCAACTACCTGGCCAACATGGTGAATAGGCAGGCTTGGCCGATAAGACTGGAGGGATGTTTGTCTCTGAGCAGTTTTCCTAGTTCATTTTTCCCATGTTTGGACTTGTAGCACCCGGTTTCATTGCCTTGCTACTGAGTTGAGTTCTTGGTGTGACACTATGAGCTGTGGATTTCTTTCAGGGTGCATTTTGTTTGTGCCCATGTTTGATGTGCTGTGAAGTCTAAATTTCAGAAAATGGTGGACGGTTATCTGCCAGCACCTCGGTGACTGAATTTATGTGATAATGCATGTGCAGGTTGCTGAGGTTTTACTCAGATGGCCATCTCCTCCAACAATGTACTGCATTTTTATGTTAAGGAAAGTTTGTTTCCTTCACAAGTCTGTGTGGTACAATGATGTGCATTTTGTGTGGTTTTTGCTGGCACAGGAACAGAGCAATTATGGGGCGACCCATTGCTATGAAGATGGAACCGTAATACTAACAACTAATTCCATTTTCTGATTTTCTTGATTTATTCATTGTATTTTTACAGCTTTACTGCAGTTCAACTATTTCATTGACTTCATATTAACACTGTTACTGGTAGTCAAGCCATAAGTCACTAACTGGATAATCACTAACCATTTTCCCACATACAGTATAAAAAGTTTGTTAAATGTACAACACACTAACCAAAATAACAAGCCAAAAATAATGTCATTTTGCTCGAAATTGCGGTCATTTATCCCATATATTTATTACCGTTTAATCCACTGGTGCTCAATTATCAAAATTCACACAAGATTACCTGTAATTCACTTAGGAGGTCATTAACCGTGCCAGGTCTCGGAGTGGACTGGTCTAAAGTGGGAGTTTTACTTCCAGGAAATGAGAAGTCTGCTTCTATTCTCTTCAGGGCAGGATGGGCACTACTATCAACATCTTCATCTGAAAGAAAATGAACTAATCATCTACCAAGCATATTTACGTACTACAATAAAGTAAATAAAATGTATCTGTTTAAATAAAAGCAAATAAAACAAACAAGTCCCACAGCAGGTTTCTGGAATGGGTGGCCAGTCTGTCCCTCTCGCGAACATGCGAGTGCAGGCATCGGCCCCTCATCTGACTGCGCTCATGCCATGGTCAGCATAGCCTCCTAACAATGACACCAACTGGCCCACTGCCTACCATCCTGGTAGTCATGGGTTCAAATTCACACTGAGGCAGATTTGTTAAACTGATCTGGGTCCCCAGGTGGTCCCAACCTAACAAGTGTACCAGGAAATGCCTTAGGAAGTAAAGATGTACAGCTCATTGCTCTATAAAACTATGAGGCTAGATTATAGACCCAGTACATCTCTACGTACAGCTCATTGCTCTATAAAACTATGAGGCTAGATTATAGGCCCAGTACATCTCTCGTACAGCTCATTGCTCTATAAAACTATGAGGCTAGATTATAGGCCCAGTACATCTTGCGTACAGCTCATTGCTCTATAAAACTATGAGGCTAGATTATAGGCCCAGTACATCTCACGTACAGCTCATTGCTCTATAAAACTATGAGGCTAGATTATAGGCCCAGTACATCTTGCGTACAGCTCATTGCTCTATAAAACTATGAGGCTAGATTATAGGCCCAGTACATCTCACGTACAGCTCATTGCTCTATAAAACTATGAGGCTAGATTATAGGCCCAGTACATCTTGCGTACAGCTCATTGCTCTATAAAACTATGAGGCTAGATTATAGGCCAGTACATCTCATCGTACAGCTCATTGCTCTATAAAACTATGAGGCTAGATCATAGGCCCAGTACATCTCTCGTACAGCTCATTGCTCTATAAAACTATGAGGCTAGATTATAGGCCCAGTACATCTTGCGTACAGCTCATTGCTCTATAAAACTATGAGGCTAGATTATAGGCCCAGTACATCTCACGTACAGCTCATTGCTCTATAAAACTATGAGGCTAGATTATAGGCCCAGTACATCTTGCATACAGCTCATTGCTCTATAAAACTATGAGGCTAGATTATAGGCCCAGTACATCTTGCATACAGCTCATTGCTCTATAAAACTATGAGGCTAGATTATAGGCCCAGTACATCTCACGTACAGCTCATTGCTCTATAAAACTATGAGGCTAGATTATAGGCCCAGTACATCTTGCGTACAGCTCATTGCTCTATAAAACTATGAGGCTAGATCATAGGCCCAGTACATCTTGCGTACAGCTCATTGCTCTATAAAACTTTGAGGCTAGATTATAGGCCCAGTACATCTCACGTACAGCTCATTGCTCTATAAAACTATGAGGCTAGATTATAGGCCCAGTACATCTTGCGTACAGCTCATTGCTCTATGAAACTATGAGGCTAGATCATAGGCCCAGTACATCTCATGTACAGCTCATTGCTCTATAAAACTATGAGGCTAGATTATAGGCCCAGTACATCTTGCGTACAGCTCATTGCTCTATGAAACTATGAGGCTAGATTATAGGCCCAGTACATCTTGCGTACAGCTCATTGCTCTATAAAACTATGAGGCTAGATTATAGACCCAGTACATCTTGCGTACAGCTCATTGCTCTATAAAACTATGAGGCTAGATTATAGGCCCAGTACATCTCACGTACAGCTCATTGCTCTATAAAACTATGAGGCTAGATCATAGGCCCAGTACATCTCAAGGCATGTAAAAAGGGTCCTTTACATTACTTTTTTTTTTTACCGTGAAATCAGTGTGACACAGAGATATTGACTTAAATAAACAGAAGTCCTACACATTTTTCATGTTGATCAATTCCTGAATATATTATTGTGTGTTTGTCCGTTATTATTTTGCCAGATCCTTGCCATCTCATGTCACTAAATCCAAGGATACTAATCTCCATCTTATTAATTTCTTTTACTATGTTGTCTCCTTTATGAGAAACTAAGAACAATTGTAAGGATAACACCTATTACTGACTTTATAGAACACCAAAGAAGTAAATGGTTTGGTCATTTAACTAGAAGGAACAAGATCAACCTGTGGCTTGAGCGTTCTACATGAGAGCATCAGAATGCAAGTTGAGAGGACAACGCAGGAAGAGTTGGCTAGATAAAGTAACAGACATTGAAGAGATCACATATGACATAGCACACGCACAAAGACAAGTGAAAACTAGCAAATAACAAATGCCTCCTCTCTGCAACACTTCAAGGCAAAAGCAATAAGACAAAGAAGAAGTCTATTTCTGCTAGTGTTTTCATCTCCGCACTCCTACTTTCTTTTTGGCGCTCGCTCGCTTTGAACTCAAGCGTAGTCCATATACATTATTCTAGTAGTACTGGACTGAATTTTGCATGTGGATTCGCTTTCCCTATTAACAGTGTCCCTCACCATCAGGTGAACCCACTCCGACTTCAGAGGTACTTGTAATTGACGTCCCCAAGTCAAAGATGATAGGTCCACACTTTAGTCCAGCTGTCCAGTGTAGGGGCTGAACCCCTTAGTTCGGCATCAGCACAGTTGATGTTTAAGATCACGCGTTCTTATCCATTCTGCCATGCTGACCTACACACTCTTATTTTAAACCTGTTCTGTCCTCTTTTGCCAATAGTATCCTGGTGATGATCTGGTGTCATGCTTGGCTCATGACAGTCCATACAGAATGAGGCTGTTTGATGTTGTTCACTTATTTTGAAACTGTCCACGTGTTAGTGGGTCCATAAGGGAAGCAAAGAACAGCAACATTGTAATCTACTATGCCTGTTGTAAGAAGCAACTAAGACAGGTTGACATGAGACTGATTTTTCCTAGGTGAATGCAGGTAAGTCACAGATCCATACTCCATACGGTTTTCTACGCATCATGTCATATGTTTTCTAGGAGAAAAGTCTACTTTTACCTTGGTTGGCTGAGTTGTTTTTCTTTCCTTTACTTTAGATTACTACCGACTCCCTGGAGAAGGGGTCACTGACACAGTTTTTTATACAATGGTAAGGGTGCTGGTCGTTCAGAAAGCAATGGCAAACTACTGAACGTAAACTTGCCAAGAGATCATAAACAGCCAAAAAATGCTGGGATTGACAGTGACCTCCTGTAAAGGTTATGCAACTAATGTTTTAAAACTTTAGACTTGTTCATCTGTAATTGTTGGAATTTGCAGTTAAAGTTTTCTAGAAGATGGGAAAGCCAATCTCACGCCAACCTTCCATTGTCTCTTAAGACATGCATGGTAAGTTTCAGGGTTACTTTTGTTTGGCCCCCTTATAGACCCTGGTAACCATGGGAGCCATTAACACCAACCAGTTATGGGAACCATCCCACTACCCCACCATCAGTGCGCCAGCAGTTTAATCGCAAGCACGTTAAGCCCAGCGGGAACACCGATTCATTGAAAGAGTTGAGTGTTTATTGTTTTGAATTATTCTCTTGAGATTTGTGACACATATAAGAAGGCTTCAAATGAAAACCTTAAATGTTCGACTGACAGTCATACATCACCATACTGGACCTTCATTCGCCAATGAATTTCTATAGGTTTCACCCGTTCACTCATAAAAAAAACTTATAACATAATGCTGCTCCTCTTTGGTGCATGTCAAATGTAGGGTGGCCATCTTTAAACCAACCTTAAGATGTAACCATATTGTCTGTACTGTGATGTCACATGCTTAGCACTCTTGACATCCTTAACAACAATACTGACAAGTTACAAGACAAAAGCATGGTTATAGTAATTTCTATGACACTTTTAAGATTGTCATTTGAAACCCCCTCATATATTAGAATACTACAATGGTTAATATGTAATGTGTGCAGGTCTTCCTACCATTTACAGGCTGTGTAAGTCATCATAATAAATGTTTATTTTGTGTGTGTATTATGTTAAAGAAATACTTGCCTGCCAGCCCAGCAGTCATGTGCTCAATTCACAACGTGACGGATTCGAATTTTAAAAATTATCCTGGGCTCTCGGGTCAACCAAGCCTAGAAGTGTACCTGGAAATGTCTTGGGAATTAAAGGCAACCAGTGTAATACTGGACCACATCATCTACCCATTGCTAATTAATTCATCCAAATATAGGCCTAGCACCAGACGCGCCGTAAGCCATGTACAATGGTCATTTACTTGCAACAGAAGAAAACAAAATATAGCATACAATTTTAAAAATGTAAAGCCACACATATCAACAATACACTCTGTCAAGATATAACAGCATGTAATAGAAGAGTGTTTTCATAAGACTTACCTAGATCATGGTGATTTCCAAAAGGCAAGCCTTCACTCAGACCACCAAAGTGAGCCAAGTTACTCAGGTTAAACATGGATTCTTGAGTAATCCTTTGATCCAGTTCTTTCTTCAGATTGTGTTTTTGCTCTCTTTCTTGGGCCAGTGAGTTCAAGGTTTCCTCTAACTTCCTCTCAACAATGGCCTTGAGAGCAGCAAGTTCATCAAGCTGCATGTTGAGGTCTTCAAGATCCCCTTGCAGCCGCATTGTTTCATGCTTTGTGGATTCAAACTCCACCTGGTTCTGCCTGAGTTGGGAGACCTAATCAAGAAGTATGGTGATTTTTATTTGTGTCTTTGTGAAGTCTTTTCATGTGTGGTGTATTAGAAGGTCTGAGACAAAAGCATATTTATTCTCCTCATTTTCTGAGACTTTTCACCATACAAACACAAGGGCCAAGATTACCAGAACCTTCTAGCTCTATTATTATTGCTTTCTTGCTTGCTTGCTTGCGTTCGCTGGCTGTGAACTCCAGCGTGAAGTCCTGTATGCCGGATGAAGACATCCTGTTGTCCAACATCAGTGTGATGTCAAAGCGGACTGAGGTTTGCGTGAGTATCCGTTGTCCCATGTCTGGCTTATTGGTGTGCAGACTGGTGGTTCCTCGTCGTGAAGACAGATACTCTCCGACTTTGGAAGAATCAGCGATCCTACTAAGTTAGCGAGGACCTCGAAAGGACCTGTTTCCCAGGACACACGACTAGGACGTGTTAGTAGGTCTTGGCCAATATAAAACCTGGCCCTGGTGCCTTGGAAAAACCTCTGCGTCCCTTTATTATTATTATTATTATTATTATTATTATTATTATTGTTATGCCATTTACCACCTGATTGAGCATAGGCCCTCGGCCAATACATGTGAAGCTCTTTTTTAGGCTTATTCATATTTGGCTGGATTTTGCAGCTAAAGTTTTCTACGCAATGAGGTAGCCAGTCTCATGCCAAGAACCTTCCAGTTGTTCAATGTACATATGTTCTGTATCTTCTTCTTCTCTTTTGTCCTAAAAAGAATATGTGGTTGTAGTTGTGTCTTTTTACAACAAATATGTGATATTTTGAACCTAGCCAACACATTCAATTTCAACACATACCATTGTCTGTCCTCAACTTCACACATACTATATGTATTCTGCAGTGGGCAGGGTTGTTGTTTTTTTTAACATTTTCAGAATAGCAGCCATTTCAGCCTATGCTTAACAATTTCCAACCGCAGACGCATCTTTAAAATGTGTAACATTCCCATGGGACCACCTATTTCAGCTCTTACCCAAGCAGGGTAAAATGTTGTTCTGTTGTTAGAGTTGTCCATAATTCTTGAGTGAGCTGATTTAGTCTTTTAATTAGTTTATCAATTTCCCTGAAATGTTTCTCAAGCCATGCTTTCAGGAGCAATTGAATGTGAAGATTTTCACACAATTAACCTCATAAACAATATCACCAGACTTATACTTCAGAATTATCAGAACAAGAACAAAAATAAAGATGGAAATTGGTGTAGAACAATAACGGATTTGTGGAAAGGAAAAGTAACAGCAATTCTTTATGCAAATTATGAACACTAATAGACAGGTCAATAGAGACACAGAAAGAGACCCCTTGTAGGGGTCAAGAGGATCTAGAAGTTTGTGCATGTACATTAGCAATTATAAAATGGCTGCCCCACTATAGACCTGCACCGTGCAAGAACAATGAGGCATTATTTGTTTTTGTGGTTAGAGGGTATGAAACCTTGTTAAAATCTACAGAAGAATGATGGTTCAGTATGCACAGTTGAGTCAGGGGACAGTGTAGAACAATTTCAAAATAGAAGAAAACACAAGACACATGGATTCGCTGGGAAAGACATGATGGCCATCTTATGGGATATCAAGGGCCCTATCTATACCGGTGCATCTCCAGGAAAGTTTTCTGCTGTGATTAGTGCTCAATACAGTGACATGCTAGTGAACAACTTGGTCCTAGATTTCATTTCTTTTTTTACTTCTACCAATTCTGTAATGCTATGAAGGCTCGTCTTGCCCTTTTTTTAAATTGTAATATCTTTATCTGTTCCTCAAGTATTGTCTACACTGCTGCTTAAATATGTGCATGATGCCATCCCTTGAAGTGAGGAAATATCAAACCTGTTTAACATTTCTTCAAGACAATGGAGGTTTGCTGTCAGGTCCATATTTTCCATGACCAAAACACACAAAAGAGCTGAGGTCAATGGCAAATCTGCTTATGTACTCCACCAGTAAAATAATGCTCATAACAAGGAATCAAAACTAAAAGTTGTCAAATAAGTCAATTAAAGATGTGAGACAAGGGAAGAAACTGACAAAACTATGACAGAATAACTTGCAATATGTCTGAAGGAGTTTAGCATCTTAAATTAAACTGCATACTAAGCCATACCACCTACCATACAAAAGTCATGACACCTAACAGACAAAAGTCATGACACATAACATACAAAAGTCATAACACCTATCATATAAAAGTCATGACACCTAACATACACAAGTCATGACACCTATAATACAACAATCACACACCTGCTTCTGTAATGAAATGTTTTCCTCCTCCAGCTCGGCATAATCTGTCAGATTTCTGCTCTCCCGCACTTTGTACTCCCGTAGTTCATGTCGGAGCTGCTGCCGCTGGGTCTCAAGTACCTCCACCTGCAGGAAAAAAAATACAGACTACATCAAAACTCAATATGAAACTGTACCATTGTTTTCATGTCCACAGTCTTTGTAATGATCATCATAATTATCATCGTCATCTCAGTCCATTTAACATCATTTCTCTCAGCCTGCCTTTTCCAATGCCTCTCTTCTATCCATATGACCAAAGAATGCTCTCTGTTCTTCTTCAGTTGTATATAATGTTCTACTCTCAGTAGCCTCTTTTTCAGGCAATCATTGTTAGTTAAAAGTATCTCATCTCATATCATCTCATCATGTTCCTCTTGTACCTTGCGGTGTCGAGGTGAAGTATAAACTTCGTGAGAGTGCCCGATTATGGGCTTCATATATCGATATTCCCATGGACTCTGCTATTCCCTCCGTCCAACGTTTACGTGGTCGGCCTCTTCCTCTGTTTCCACCTGGTTAAAAGTATCACAGAGCATAATTATTTAAATGTAGAAGCATTATTACAGATTCAAATGCATACCTGTTTCAAAATGTCTATGTCCAATGTATTTTAATTTCATGGAATTCAATGTTCAGAGTGTCTTAATTTATACCTTTCATCTGCCAATAGAGTACAGGCCCTCAAACAACCCTTTTTATGCTTGTTCATGTTTGCATCTATAGTTTCAGATGGAAATGCCAGTCCTCACAAAAACCCTGCTAAGTCACTTCCTACTTCATACATGATAGGTTACAGCGTAACAATTCTTTACTTCCTTTGTCAATATCAACATCATGTGCCATGCTGATAGACATCGGTGATCAATGTTTGCCATCTCACATGATCACCAGAGTCATTGATCAGGTCTTGTTTCTTGTCAAGATTATGTCTGCTGGCTAAGCATCCAGGTATTATCTCTTTGTCCTCCCCTTGCTCTCTACACATAAAGTTTACCAGTTGTCACTAAGTTTACAAGTTTATTTCTCCTCATAACATGCCCAAAACATCTTAACTGTCTACATCTAATTTCTATTTAATCAATTAAGTGTTCATTTGTTTAAGTCCCTTATGGGCACAGGTAACAAGAATGTCCTTATATATTCTAATTTCAAGTAATGCAATGTTCAGTGTGAACTTGTTTCATTTAATTCAATGTACACTACCTTCATACAATTCAATTTCATTGTATATTTTTTTCAATCAAAGAACTAGAACATGTAAAAACTGATAGCAAAGATGTGACAATTTTAAAATATTTCAAGCTAACAGCAACTGTCAAAATCGTGTGATTGTCTTCCTCTATCTTGTTTTCCATATATCTTTCTAGTTATTACAATATATTTAAGTTTTTTCTTGTTATTAAAAAGTTAGTTGCATATCCTTTGTAGGACACCACAGTCAACCTCTGCATTTTTTGGCTGTTTGTGATATCTTGGTAAGTTTACCCTCAGTAGTTTGCCACTGCTTTCTGAACGTTTCATTCCATTGTATGAAAACCAATGCAAGGCGGTCGACTTCCAAACTGCCCATAGCTGTGTCTAGAAGGCGGTAGATGGAATTGCAAATTGCATTCATAACCCCTTCACCACAGCGCCAGTTGTCATAATGTGGCCACAAAAATGCTGACTGCCTCTTTCTATTTGTGATAAGCTGTCTTAGCCTTTGTTAAAAACATTTGGATTCCTCATTTTGCTGTCGAAGGTATTTTCAGCATTCTACTGTAAAACCACACTTCTGTGGCTTCAAGGAATATTTTGTTTTTGCCTTTTAATTAATATTCCAGGATTCACAATCATGTAACAATGTATTCTATGCAACAAGCAAGAAAGACAGTATACACAGAGAACAATTCTCAATAAAAGAAATAAACAGCAATTAACAAATCTGATTTAACCACTATTGTTAATTTTGGCAAATACGTAATCTGATTCAGTATGGGTGGTTTCTTGTTACCGGGTGTTGCAGTAAATCCCAGTGTCAGAGACCCAATAGGGCATATAGACAGTACTGACAGGGCAGAACACAGGGAAGACAGTAGACTACAGGGGCCGCAGGGTAAGACGGGGGGAAATACTGAGACAGGGTAGAGTTGTTGACAGACAACATAAGGCTAAGGCCAGGTAAGGTCAGACCCGAGGCCAACGGACCATACCATGATAAGCATGAAGCATGAGGCCATGAGAACCCGTGATACGGGAGAGCAGACCCAAACTCAGGCAGACGGTGTTTAGTGACGAGGACAGACGTATGATAGGAATAGAGAAGACGACGAGTGTATGATTGATACGACTGGGAGAGACAGTGTTTGCTAACTGCGTGCTACTGAATGCAGCTGAATGTTACTGAATGCTACGTTGGGTTTGTAGAGATGAATGCACATTTGTATATAAATATTCTATGATAAATATGTGCCCAATGTACTAAAATATTATCCATTTCGACTGTTACTTATGGAGTCGAAATGATGTTTACGGAGCAAACCAAACCCATTTGGGATTTGTGCGGCGCTCGCTAATTGTTGATTAAAGAGTCGGAAGTGGACCAAGTTGCGAGCCAGTCTTGGAGTGAGCTGATTGAGTGAAAGTGTGAGCTTGAAGTTGTTCTAGACCACTCAGTAGAATTGTTATAGGCCAGTGAGTCTATGACACCCAGCCTTTATTCACTGCTCGTGTAGTTTGCCATTGCTTACTGAATGAGAAGTCAATGTTTCAGTCTATCTGACCAGTCTTTGAAATAAATCCACTATGCCTTATCAGAGAAATAAGAAAAAAACAGAGAATAAAGACACAGCTTTTATAATCAACTGGAGAACTATGCTACCTGTGTGTTAACAGAGCCATAAGGGAAGTTGGAGTATCAATGTGTTACCAATAAGGGAAGTAAAGATCAGTAAAATAGTAACCAACCATTTATGTTATAAGAGGTGACTAAGGAGGGTTGTCATGAGACTGGCTACCATATCCTGTAGAAAACTTTAGCTGTAAAATTAAACCAATCATCAACAAGTTTACAAAGGGCTTGGCATGAGTTGGTTGAGAGCCAATGTTCCATTGAAAGGCAGCAGAATAAGGAGAGAACTATGTTCAATACAGAAATCAAGAATCCCACCTGGTGACTCAATTCTGCAATCTCAGTGACAAAACGTTCATTATCTCCTGCCACTCTTATTAAGTTGGAGTTAGCAGTTTTGAGATCTTGCTCCAAGTCACTGATGGAGGACTGGTAATTCTCCTCTCTTTGGGCTGTCTCTTCCAGGAATTTCTCCTCATTATGAACTCCACTCTCATGATGTTTTCGGAATGTGCTCTGATGTCTGTTGAGTGCCTGGAATAAAATGAGAGAATGGAAAATTAAAGGTACTCTCATGGCAGATACAGTAACTGGATGTAATGTGTCAAGCTTCATACATACTAGGTCATGGCACACAAAAAGGGTGAAAAAACAGGAAGAAGCACTTTACAAATCCCTCAGAAATTGGTAATTAAATAAACAAACAGGCTGACTAGAACAATGCCCAGACAAAATTCAAAATGAGAAACCTGCCCACAAAAGAACATTTCTATTTCTAGCGTGTGTGGTATACACAGAGTAAGATACTCACCTGTGCTAGAAAGTTTTTGCAATGTGTTGAGATTCTCTTTGTGTTATCTGCTGGACTGCTTATTGCCCGTGTTTCACATGCATACAGTATAAGACTAATTTAGTTTCTGATGCCTAGTATGTCCTGTAATGCTCACATCATCTTCTTCCCCCTCTTATATGAGTTGAGTTGAGTTAAGAACTGACATCACTGCACTCAGGACATTCTCATACGTGCTCTGTCCCCTCATTCAACAGCCAGCGAAGAGTCACACTACTAATCGTTCCCACCGCTATCTGATTAAAGGTTCTCCTGGTCTTCCCTCTCAGTTTTGAGATCCTTCCAGAACCCCTGCCAATCCCCCACAATCTTCTTCTTCTGCTGTGTTTATCCGGAGTTTTTTTTTTCCAGACGTGATTGCGTTGTGCCTGTTTACAGCAGAGCAGATTCTTGCGCCATTAGGCTGACACATCTGACTTCTGCGGGCATTTGTTGACCGGGTTAACCTTCCCGGGCCCCGCAATCTCATTCTTTCCACATATGGGTTCTCAATCTGTTCCTCCGCCTTCTCCACCTGTCCCAAAAGCGCACGACCACCTCTCCCTTGATCCATAGGCAATCTGCCACCAAGAGGTACATTCCCTGCTAGCCTATCAGCCTGTTCATTCCCCCGCACCCCCACATGGCCAGACCAAAATATCCATACAATTTTCACAATCTGTGACCTCTGAAGCGACAAGAGCCATGCCACATGAAACATTCCTTTTTCCACCTTACTAAGCATACTCTTTGAATCCATAATAAATACAACGTGTGTTGCAGTAGTCTCCTCTAGCCAACGGAATGCCGCTGTTACTGCCTCCACCTCCATTCTCATACTGGAGGTCGTAGTCTCATATGCCAGACTCTCCTTTTTCAAGACTCGTCCATTAGCCTTTGCAATAAAGCCCCAACCACTACGTGTTTCTCACCATTGACCCATCAGTGTAGATCACTATGTCGCCTTGATGTGTGTTGCTCTTGGATCAGCTGTTGTACTTCAAACTCAGTGCGGCCCGCTGCCCATTCTCTGCACTCACTGACTCAGTGTTATTATTACATTGTGCCAGTCCGACATGAATTCCTGAACTTCTTCTTCTTCTTTCGTTCGCTTGAAATATGTCTATAACTGCAATGCTGTCTCTTGTATGAATTGAACTGTCTTTTTCAGTTCACACAGCGGTCCATAGAGTTTATCTTCCACTGTCGTCTCTCTAGGCCAGAAGGTTTGCCTAGATATGTTATATTTTGGGCAGTCTTGGAGTATGTGCTCTGCTGTCTGCGACGCCAATCCACATGTGCACATGGCTGTTTCACCAATCTTGAATTTTGTATACATGTGGTTGCATAATCTATTGTGCCCTGTTCTGAGGCGCAGAATAATGACTTGTTCTGGTCTATTCATAACGTGTGTCAACAACCTGAATTTACACAAGCATGCTGGTTCCTTCACTCACACCTCATGATTACAAACACGTCTTTGTGTGAATGGTAGACAAAGAATCACGCTTTATTCTATATTACATAGCTCGTCTTACGAGCATACACAAATGGCATTCAACACTCAAATACATTCTCTATATTCGCTACGTATAACTATGCCCTCTCTAAACTACACAACTGGCGAGGGTAAACACACAGGTCTTGTCGCTCTAACTGTCGGTCCCGGTCTGCCTCAATTCACACGTCTAGTCCAGCTACTCGTCCTCCGTTCTCGTGCGGTCAGCCGCACAGCGTGCTGGGTCACTTGTCACATAGTTTAGTGGTCCAGTCCTCGTAGCCTACAGCTGTACTATAGTTCAGTCTGTTTACAGGTAGTCCCCATGATTACCGTACTCTGTCCTATGTCGGGAGTTAATCCCGTTATGTCCTAGTCATGTCCTAGCTATGACACGTGCGTGTCCTGTCTAGGTCTGGTCCTAACACTGGTTTGGAGTTCTATCTCCTTATACTGTCTTTCTCTATCTATTCTCTTGTAAAGGTCCTTATTGTGTCCTGTCTCTGTCCTTTACTTTCCTCCGTACTTGTCCTACTTCTATCTATACCTATTCAGCTTCTTGACACGTGGTAGTCATCTTGAGCAGGTTTTGGTGGCTTTCCTGACTGATTTGATCATTCTTTTCTTTTGGTGGTATGTAACGGGCACATCAGGCTGTTCTTCTTTGGCTCCTTCCTTAGCCAATTGATCAGCTCTGTCGTTTCCGGGTACTCCACAGTGGGATGGTATCCACTGTATGGTGACCTTATGCTGACTGCTAAGTTCAGAAAGTAGTGTCCTTAGTCTTCCGGAACTTCAACCCACTCTCTTCCACGATTGATGGTCTCTAGATCACACACCTGAGGTATAGAAAGTTCTGCCTGTGCCATCCAGGACCTATCTCGTCTTAGTCTATGACCCTTGACCATAATAATGGCTGCATGCAGCGGGTGATTCCTATCTGCAGCAACTCTCAGGTACCATTTGGCCTGAAGGACCCTATGCCTATCCGTCATTGTTGGTAGCACCAGGATATGCCTCATGCATATAAGTGGTGTGTCCTTTGTGCACCCCAGGATTACCCGCATGGCGGCCCCAAACCATACTTAATGACAGACATTATTAACTGCTGAAAGAGCCTGTAAAGCATCCTCTGGTCTACCCCGGTTGCTGCCATAGCCCTCAATGCATTAAGTCCCCTACCAGCCTTCACCACCAAAGCCTCCACATGGTCCATGATCCTTAAAAGACAAACACCTGTCAAAGGTGATACCCAAGTACTTCAATTTACTCTCTCGCCTAAGAGGACATCCATTCAACATAAACCTGGGACATCTGCCTTGACGATCTGGTTATCCAGAAAGTACCACACGACCGATGCCTTGTCTGGGTTTATAACGGCCCCTGCGTCCCTGCACCAGTCTGCCACCCCATTTACTGCCACCTGTAAGTCTTTCGCCAAACTGGCGCTGTCTCTGCCCTGTTTGTACACCAGCATATCATATGCAAATGTCAAGATTCTACCCACACCTGGTGTCACAATAGCTGCGATTTTGCTGGTGTAGACATTAAAGAGCACTGGGGACAAGGCAGATCCCTGTGGCAACCCAGGTGTAATAGTACAAGGGTCAGAAGCCCAGAACCCATGCGCAGTGCAACCTTATGCTCATAAAGGACCGCCGCAACCCATCTAACAAGGCAAGGGCAGACCTCCATGTCCAACAGCGTGTATATCAACCGATCATACCCGACCCTGTCATACGTATCCTCCAGGTCAAGAGCTACAGCCACTGTCTCTTGTTTATCCTAGAAGCCCTCGTAGACATCAAAAGCAAAAGTTACAGCATTGGCCCAGGTGTCCTTTCCAGGCCGGTAACTCCCGAGTCCTTGGGGAAGCAGATTACGACTTTCCAAATGTCGCTGGAGCCTGCGTGCTACTATCTTTTCGAGGACTTTGCCATACGTGTTTTGCAGGGTTATGATTCGGTATCCATTAAGTTTGGAATGATCCTTACCTGGCTTTGGGAGTGGGACAAGGTAGCTATGCAGCCAATCATGGGGCATTTCCGCCGTATTGATGCTTAGGTTGAAACAAAGAGCCATCTCCATCAAGTCCCCATCATTTATGTTACTCATATACATACTCTTATATGAATGCTATTGAAACCTATGAATGTCTTCTTCTTTTCCTTTTTCTTCTTCCTCTTCTTGTTTGTTCTCCTTCGGTATCTAGGTCATTCTACAGTGTTGCTAGGACAGTCCATCAATTTCTCTAATAACAACTAATAACATGTGTTTCAGTTCTTTAGTTTATGTTGTGTGATTTTCTGCAGTATGTATTAGCAATGTCAGAATTACCGGGTTTTCCCGGTTACTTCCTGTTTCGTTTTTGTAATTTCGCGAACTTTTTGTTGCGTCGTCGAACGATCACTTCCAGTAGGACCATGTCCAGAAAAAAATTAATTAAACGATAGCAGTGTGGTACGATGAAAGGAGAAGTTATTCTTATATATTCAGCATTGGGCTTTCTGTTAGGCGCCAACTTATTTAGCCGAAGAAACGATTTATCTGGATTTTATTTGGTTCTGTTCACGATTAGTAAGGTAATTTGTCTTATAACTCCTTGTAGATTAAAGAAAGGTAACTTTTTATTGCATTTTTGAGTTCCCCGTTCAATTTTACATAAATGTGCAGAGTTGCAACATCCCCCTATTTGTTTTTCGTTTGGAAAATATTTTTTTTAGTATACCAGCATAACCAGTCATATTGAGAATGAATAGACTGAATAGCGCATCCATGTAATTTGACTTATAACTCCTTGTAGATTAAAGAAAAGTGAACTTTTTATTGCATTTTTGAGATCCCCGTTCAATTTTACATAAATGTGCAGAGTTGCAACATCCCCCTATTTGTTTTTCGTTAGGAAAATATTTTTTTAGTATACCAGCATAGCCAGTCATATTGAGAATGAATAGACTGAATAGCGCATCCATGTAATTTGACTTATAACTCCTTGTAGATTAAAGAAAAGTGAACTTTTTATTGCATTTTTGAGATCCCCGTTCAATTTTACATAAATGTGCAGAGTTGCAACATCCCCCTATTTGTTCTTCGTTAGGAAAAAAAATTTTTAGTATACCAGCATAGCCAGTCATATTGAGAATGAATAGACTCTGAATAGCGCATCCACTTCGCAAAATTCTATCTATGGCGACACCCACGCTATAGTATAGTAATACTATTATACTATTATAGGCGATCCTTTGTTTATTTTATAATTTGAACCGTCAGTTTAATTACTAAAATTAAACAGAATAGATTAGAATTAGAAGTTTAATTCATAGTAGTGTTCTGTACCGTTTGTAAAGTCTTCTCTTCACCATTTGACATGTCTGAAAATTATTTTAAAAGTCAGTTTTCAGACATGTCTATACCAACATGTAAGGATTACTTGAATACTTTTTTTTTTAGGCAAAGCAGTACATAAATAAATAATCAGATTTAAATAAAATACTGTGAGAGTTTTTTTTTTTTTCTTGTAATTTTGTTGGGGGGTTTAAATTCACAACCAATGTTAATGTAACTTTTATTTTTGCATCTTTCATTTTCTGTTTTATTTACATTATGATAGTCTGTTGGAGACATTTTTATCTAACCCCACAATAGATGACAGAATCAGAATCAATTTTACTTTTACCTTTGACAATCACGGCCACGTTTCCTGAACATTTAGAAGAATAACTAGATGATGTTACATGTTGCACATATATATTAAATCAATTTCAGTAAAATACGTCAATCAATGCCTATCGCCGCAGAATGCAAGACTGTCACAGAACTCAGTTGGTCCGCCTCGGGATGGTTCCGTTGTGGGCAAATGTCTGTTGAGACATGAGTCAGTCGGGTGAAGAAAATTGCTGGTCAAAGGGAAAGAACCAGTAATTTGACACAACCCGACCAGAGCCGTTGCTCGCCCTTTAAGAAGTTTCAAGCACTTGGGTGACGGAACAAGTTTTAGGACACGACGGACTGCGCATGTCCGACACAAGCGCAGTCGATTGTCCCGGAACAAAGGATTAGTTGGAGATGAAGGTTGCTGGCAGGCAGTCGACATTTTAGCCCAGTGCTAAGTGATAGAGAGCGGGACAACGTGTCTTGATGAGGGTTGAAGACCTTTGACATCATGTCCAGTTGTAGTGACAACGCTTCTCGTATCCACTGTCGTGCTGTTTGTGTGAAGGTATGTGTACAATCTTTAGTCTCTGTGGCGAAGTGGTCAAGCCATTTGACTCGTGTTCCGATGGTTGTGGGTTCGATTCTGGGCCACGACCTTCGGTTTATGAGTTAAATGTTTCGGAGACTCCTGTGGGTCATCGCTAAAAGCTACGGAGTTCGTGCTTTGTGCGACGCTTTCCATGCTACGGATAGAGACCGAGCCATATGGGATAAAACCCGGTGCAATGAAGTCGACCCTGTCGACTTTTAGGCGACTTTTTTTTTTCCTTAACTAGTGCGGTGTCTGTGATTCGAATTAGGAGATTTCGCTAGCGTGTGTACTGACCGTTGCGAGAAAGGAGGTCACGTGTGAACATTGGTAAGCTTGTGTTTTACGACTGTAAATTAAGCCTGTGGCAAACGCGTGTGTACAAGCATTGTACTGCTAAGATATTTCGTAGGTTAGCAACGCGCGGCGCATTTACAGCCCCTGTAGAGCGGGAAAATCAGGTTCAGGGAAGTGAGACCTGTAATCTGAGTTCACACATGGTCAACTTTATAACCTCGAGCGTCGGTGTGGCCAAACCGTTACTCACAGCGCTACCGGACATAGGTTAAGGAGTCGCTTGGGATATATCGAGTGATATATCGATGAACTCGGACGAGTTCAACGAATCGAATGCACCGGTCTGCCAAAACCTCTGAGGTCGTTTCAAGGTCGTACCGGGAGTCAAACGTGAGGTCACATGGTGGGGCGACCACTGGCTTTCTTCTTGGCTTTCCTCACATCTGTCTTTTAATTAGTTTCCCTCGATGGAATACCAGCTTAATATATAGTGGATTCCTGAGAGGTTGATAATGGGGGAAGGGACCGTTGCGACAGACATGTTTTTCTAGAACATGACACCGTTCTAAATGCCCCAACCTGGGACCAGGGAGGGGGGAACAGGGTGTGGATTTCTGCTACAGGGGGATCACCCTGTATATTTATTTGGATTTACTGGATTGTGCCTACGGCATGGTACGACATCAGCTTTGGCGGATAACAGGAAGAGGGTTGAGGAAGTATTGCCATCGGCCCTCCTTCAGGGCCCTTCTATCTATCAGTACAACTAACTCACTAACCGTATGTGTTGTCTAGTTATGTTTCAGCACAGACCCATATCTTAGACACCAACCTTGGCCCAGCCCTACGTTCGTCGAAGAAAGAGGATGTAGGTGGACAGCTGCCACTTTGGTTCTAGATCCAGTCTGTCCTCGACCGTTCGAGCAGCCAGTGAAGGAGTGCGGCCCTTATGGGAAGGGTCCACACGTCTGAGTAAGAGGGACCTAAGTGAATCTGCTGTCGGTGAGTCTGATTCATGGTGCTCTCACTAAGTATTATCCTCCACAAGTTCTATCTTGTTGAGAGCAGAGCGATGATCTGGGGATGAGTCCAGTGATCCGGACTACGGCGAGAGCCGGTATGAACAGCTTGGAAGTCCACCACCACAGCGAGCAGTACTTACAATCGAGAGTACGTCTCAGTATGGGCTCCAGCTAATGCATCACCTACGCCACGTCTGATATCCCAGGTTATTCGCCATGACAGCACCCTATTGCCTTGTTAGTTACTTCACAGGCAAGTAGCTGGATGTTGTTAGTGTCCCAGTTGTGAGCCTGACTGACTGCCTTCATATACCAGCTAGCTATGATGTCTTCGCTACCAAGTGCCTGGTACCATGTGGTGCATGATATTGTGGAAAGACTGTTTTCTACTTAACTTTATCTACCGTGCCATATTTCAGCAAGGGATGTTTCTCTGCTGTGATATCTGCGCTATGAGTCAGATGATCGACGCTGGTCGCATAGACTGTTGTGACTGTTACAACCATTGAGGGGAAGATTCACATCTCGCTCGACCAGCAGAGTCAGTTACACTTCAAGACATTTTTCCAAAGGAGTGTTCTAGTTCCTCAGCCACCCGAGAGACAGTATTTAGCACTACCCTAGGGTGGTCCAGACTTCAGTGACGCCATCCACCGGAGGACCCGAGTACCAGTGAGTCGACTCGCCAGCCATCCTGTCCAAGTGAAGAAATCTACACCTGGTTGGAGGCCTGATATAATATATTTGGTGAGCGTGTCTGACTTACCAGCTAGTGTGACACTTGAGGTCCCTGACGATGATGACACACTCTCCTGAAGGCTACTCGAACTTTGCCAGGTCTTGCCTCTCATAGATACTGCGAGGCCTATCTCAGAATCATCATCATTCTCATTATCTATTCATCTTGTATAATACACCATATTGTTAACATAGTTAGATGCCAGAGTTGTGTCATGAGTTCAGGACGAGGTTTGAAAGGGGCTAACGTCCCTTGGTTGAAAGTGAGGGAGATAGGGATCCACGGGCTGCAGGGGTTTTGTGGACTGAGGTCACCTATGTCCCAGGGCTGAAGACATCCCGGTGTTACAGTGTGATAGCAGGTTTCCCTCACCCCAGGGACTGTTGTGACAAACACCATAACCAACAACAATCTGTCGGCTGCTCTCACACTCCATCCACCACCTGCTTCCATGGCTTCACATAACCCTGATAGGGGGGCTAAACGGGTACTCCACATTGCCCAAGGGTGTCCCTTGCACAACAAATTGGTTATTTCAATTAGCTATTTTATACCAACATACAGACTACAAGGTAAGTAAAGTAAAAGGACCCTTTTTCTGGGCCTTGAGATGTGTTGGGAATATGTGGTTCTAGACCATATCAGCCAATAGACATTCGCTTGATGATGTGAATATCACGACGGCCGCCTTTATTTCCCAGAACATTTCTCATACTTAGATGTTTCACCTGGGAGTTCTGGTCAATTTCTTAAAGTTAATCCCTCCTCTGGGGAGATTCCAACCAACACTGAACATATGACCATCGATTTGCCGGCAAACTATCACGGCTTCCTAAACCTATGTCTATACCTATCTATAGCCTATAAACTATTCTATTAATAATGATAATGTAATGAATGTAATGGCTATGGTGCCAATTCAATTGTCTGTTAATAAACAGGGTTGTATTGATTGATTCATGAATGCGAAACTGCTAGACCAAATTTTAGATACACGCCGCATTTATGTTTATTTATGCTAAAAGACCGGTCTCTGTGGCTAAAGGGCTTGCGAACGCGGTTTGTGAGCCCGTATACCCGGGTTCGAAACACGGCGGTGCTGGTTTTTTCGAAAAAGGTATAGGGGCCGGTCGTTCAGAAAGCAATGGCAAACTACTGAACGTTAACACTTGCCTAGTACATCAACAGCAGCTGAAAATGCTGGTGTTGACTGCAACGTCCCGTAAGGGATACGCAACAAAAATAAAAAAATGCTAAAAGATTTTTACGATAGCTTGATTATGATACTTGCCTCTTTAGTTGATTCTAATTCAATGCGGGTAGCTTCTAACTGAGCTTCCAAATCCTCATACTGTTGCTGAAGCTGCTGTTTTTCCTCGATAACAACCAACCCGTACTCAGCAGCTTGCAATTTTTCTTTAGTCGTCTCGTTCAATTCTTTAGTCAACCGGTCTATTTCAGTCTGCAGATCGTCTAACGACGACAAAGAACCGTGCGTTAAAGCCATGCTGAATATATGCGTCTAATACAATGCAAGTAATAATCACTTAAATCTTCTGCTTTGACACAATTCGTTACTGTCCATGTCCTATGCGACGCACGATCAGCAACACAGGTCAGCCATGTTTACCCGTATTTATGACACAGTGCCCCTGTAGAAGCAAGTTCTCGCGTGATTACTCAGATCAGCATAACTGGGAAAATTCCGAGCGTCATGTACTTGCTTGCTAAATATATCCGTGAGCATAATAGTAATACGTGGAATGTCACAGCTCTCGTGGGAGAAAATGACACAGAAAGGAAATGTTGTAATTGTGCAATAATTCAGCACAATAGGGAATCACTCAAAAGGATCAATACACACAGGAGACGTTTCGGTCGGCTTCCTTCTTCTGTAAGCAAGTACACATTAGTCAAGGACCAGTGACGGACTGGGTCTTAAAATATTAGTTGCCAGATTATTAACATTCTTAACGTTTTGTCTAATGCCTAAAGGAGTTCCACTTCATTATGAGCTCACGGAGCCCACTTAGTGACTTACCATCGTACAATTTGACACCGTGGCTAGTTCCGGAACTGTCAGGGACCCTTTGCTACGAACTAAATCGCATTTGGTATATGGTTAAGTACCATTTTACATGCCTTAAGTTGCACTGGGCATATGGTGCAAGCTCTATGTGCACCGATTGGCACTCAGTATTCAATACTACATCGGTCGCATTTATTTCCCAGAATGGAACCCATTTTAGATGGGTCGGCATGTGCGCCCAGGTAATTTTGTTTACAAACTTTGAAATCTGCTGTACAATCTCCAGAAAACAATTTTTTTTTTTTTGTTTTTTGGTTGGGTGGACATAATGACAAGGTTATATGCTAAATCTCATCATTTTCCCTCAGTTGGTTACTGAGATATGGAATTTTATATTGGAACAGACAAAAGTAAACAGACTATAATACAGTGGTTCTGAACCGGTGGGGAATTCCCCCGTTTCCAGGGGGAAATGAAGATTATTTCAAGATCGAATTAATACAAGAACCGATTACTTGATATTGTTTATCCCTCCATACTTTACGGTTCTGTACTCCTCGCCCTTCTGATATTCGTCTTATAACGTAAGTAGACCCACAAATCACGTTTTATGTAAACGTCTAAACTTAGTCTAGTATGTGTTATTAAAGTTAGCTTCCACTTTTACGTATAGTATGTAGGGGCAGGGTGGGGGAGGAAATTTATAGGGAGGAAATACGAAAGGGGAGGAATGGCATTCTAAACATATGGTGAAGGGGGGCATGGGCCAAAAAAAGGTTGATAACCACTGCTATAATAATATTAAGTCACTTGGTGTAACGATTAAGGCAGTTGCTCAGACGATGGTATGAGCGCGCTCGAATGAGGAATCAATGTCTGGGATCGTCGCTCATTACTTCGCCTATTTCTCCATCTACTCAAGTCTATACAATATGATGGTCCTAACATTTGACATTAAGAAAGCAATGGCAAACTACTAAACGTAAACTTGCCAAGAAATCACAGCGGCAGGAAATGCTGGTATTGACTGCGATGTCCTGTAACAAAAGGATATGCAAAACAAACAAAACAAAAAAAACACTTGACATACCCACAGCAGGCTCCTACTACGGTACTTTTTATTGTTGTTATTATTTAGTGAACAGCTATGAGTGTAACAGCAGAAATTGTATTTATTTAACATACACAATGTAAAGAAGTTCGAAATACAGCAACGAATGATTTGTAAGGCAGCCTTGCGCTGGTATTTTCATATAGTAGTATGAGTGCTGTATGGCTCTGAAACCTGGAGTACAACGAAAGGAGACGAAGCCTTGTTACAAACCTTTGAGAACAAAGTCTTAAGACGCATCTTTGGACCCATTAGAGATTCACAAAGTGGAGAGTGGAAAAGAAGAAGTAACAAAGACATTTATGATCTGTTTAAGTCCCCGCTAATCACTGGTGTCATGAAGGCTAATAGACTACAATGGCTGGGGCATATAGAAAGTATGGAAGATAATAGGGAAACAAAACTCGCTTACACTCAAGAAATAAATGACCGTAGACTCCGAGGTAGACCAAGAAGACGGTGGAGAGATAATACATATACAGACCTACAAGCACTTGGAATCAACGACTGGCAAGAGAAGGTCCACCAGAGAGACGAATGGAGACGGCTTGTATCTGCAGCAAAGAACCTCAATGGCTCGGAACGCTGAAGAAGAAGTATGAGTGCCGGTCGTTCAGAAAGCGGTACTTCAATTTTAATTCACCGCAACAAAGAAGAATCCCTTCGAGCCTCATTTGCATCGGTCCGGCGATCGATGGATGTTTTTTTTTAGTTTTGGGCCCGTAGGGCCCTCACTGTCGTCGACAGTGAGGACCCTACGGGCCCAAAAACTTAAGAACATCCATCGATCGGTCTAGCAGTCCACCGAACACTAAACCGGAAAATGATTGCCGGACCGATGCAATTGAGGCTCGAAGGGATTCTTCTTTGTTTGCGGTTGTTTGCGGTGAATTAAAATTGAAGTACCCAGAAATCTATGGCAAACTACTGAGAGTAAACGTGTCAAGAATCCCAAACAGCCAAAAAAGGGGGTTTTTTGCGCTCGCTTGCTTAGAACTCAAGCGTTGTCCATACATTCTATTTTTAGTAGTGCTGGACTGAATTGTGCGTGTGTATTAGCTTTACCTATTACAATTAGCAGTGTCCTTCGCCATCAGGTTATTCCACTCCGACTTCAGAGGCACTTGTAATTAACGTTCACCAAGTCAAGGACGGTATGTCAACATTTTAGTCCAACTGTCCGGTGTAGGGGTTGAACCCTCTACCTCGGCATCAGCACACCGGATGTTTAGCAACACGGATCTTATCATTCGACCATGCTGACCTACACAAAGCTAGCGTTGACTGCGACGTTGTGTAAAGGATATGCAACCAACTTTTACATAATATAAAATAGGAAAGAATAACACTAAGCGGGCGATTTGGCAGCAGTCCAACCTCACGTTTACCATATTATGAAATGTTATGGGTGCCAGTCGTCCAGCAAGCAATGGCAAACAACTGAACGAAACTTGCCCAGGAATCACGAACAGCCAATAAATGCTGGAGTTGACTGCTACATATCCTGTAAAGGATATGCAACTAACTTTAACTTTGGTGCGCTTCTCTTGGAGTTCAATCATCTTAATGTAAGAAGTAATGACTCTGTTTACCAAGCCACCTTTATAAAAGTCACGCGAGAAGTTCAGCGCGAAAGGTCTTGGATGTTAATTAAGAGGATGTTGTTCTTCTTCTGTCCTTTATTTCCACAGCAGCATAGACTCTCAGCCGGTTTACGCCAAGAGAACTGTCTTTTCCTATTTCCTGCAGCTTGCTTCGTATCCTTTCCGCATGATTCATCTCTGTATCGTATTCTCTTCTTTATATGTGTATAGGTCTCCCACTATTTCCTTTACACGTGGGTTCCAGAGAAGAAACTTTCTAGCTATACTATTCTCAGTTTTATTCAGTGTCCGATCCAGCCCCAGCGTATTTTTCTGATCTCTGTATTCGCTAGAATCTGTCAACTTCTCCCTCTATGCTCTCCATTAGTGTTCTGTCATACCATTTTAATCCTTCTATTCTGTGCGAGCACCAGCTGATCAATGTCTATAGTTTGCTAGTTGAGTGGGTTGAGTTCAGAAAAGAACCGATATCATCTCATTCAGGACATTCCCATTCGCGCTCCGTCCCCTCGTTCAACAGCCAGTGAAGAGTGATACTAGTAATCGTTCCCACCGCTATCTGATTGGAAGTTCTCATTGTCTTCACTCTCAGTTTTGAGATTCTTTCAGAACCCTTGCCAACCCCCGCAATATTATTCTTTCCAGATACGGGTTCTGAATCTATTCCCCTAACCATCTCCACCTGGCCCCACAGGAGCTCGACCACCTCTCCCTTGTCCACAGGTAATCTACCATTAAGAGGTGCATTCCCTGCCAGTCTATCAGCCTATTCTTTCTTCCGCACTCCCGCATGGCCAGGGCAAAATATGCATACAATTCTCACAATCTGTGACCTCTGAAGCCCGGATAGCTATTCCACACAAAACGTTCTTTACCTCGCCTTACTAAGCATACTCCGTGAGTCCGTAATGAATGTAATTGTGAGTTGCAATGGTTTCCTCTAACCAACGGAATGCCGCTGTTATAAATAGTTTACTTATACAGTCATTGCTTTAACTGTTCTTCGTACTTCTGATCCATATAGTAGTACCGATTTAACTTTGAGTTCATTATTCTTAGTCTCTCCTTAGTAGCTCTTCTAGCCTTTTTTATTCTTATTTGTCTCTGATTGGTCCTCCACATTTGTATATATTGCAACCGAAAAAGATGTACGATTCCACCTCTTAAAGTATGATTTCCCCAAGGGAGATCTGGTTATCATTTGTTTGATTTGCTTTTGTCTTCTTTGATTTTCCGGTATGAATGAAAATAGAGATCTAATTATTGTGGCCTCCTGTCAAGTGTGTTTAGTTCCCCTTGCATGTGATTTCCTGTGTGGGATAGAAGGGCAATTTTATCCAGATCATCAAGCAGTTCTGTCATTGGATAATGTTTGTGGCTGTTGTTATTGTTGTCGCCAGTAACAATAATAAACGTGACAGAAGGCATTCTTGTCCACGCCTGTTCTTATTGTAAATGTATCTGTTACTTTGTTTACTTGTTACAACAAGTGAGCAGGTACAATTATCTCGGAACAGTAATAACATCTGATGGGAGATGCCTTGAAGAGATTAGAACAAGAATCGCCATGGCAAAAGTAGCCTTTAGAAAGATGAAAAACATATTGACCAATAAAAAGATGTCAGTTGAAACGAGAAAAAGAGTATTGAGATGCTACATTGAACCTGTACTTTTATATGGATGTGAAACGTGGACAATGAGCAGTCAGGCTGAAAAACATCTGATGGCTGTAGAGATGTGGTTTCTGAGGAAAATGCAAAGAATACCATGGACAGCCAGAAAGACCAATGAACAAGTCCTTCAAGAAACAAATGAAGATCGTAAATTGATTAGAGAAATTAGACGTAGACAGTCAAAATTTTTTGGGCATGTTATGAGAAGAAATGGATTGGAGAATTTGGTGACAACTGGTAAGATCGAGGGGAACAGACCAAGGGGAAGACCTAGAAGCAAGTACCTGGATGGTTTGGCCTTGTGGCATGGTCGAGACAGAAACACGGAGCTGATCCACAACTCTGGTGATCGAGTGAGATGGCAGAACATGACCGCCCACGCTTACCGGCATGGCACATGATGGATGGATGTATCTGTTACTTTTCCTTCTCGAAGAACTATGCATTTTTTTTTTTTTTTGCGCTCACTGGCTTTGAACACAAGCATAGTCCATACACATGCTACTACTTCTAGTGCACTGGATACATTTTTTTGCGTGTAGATGAACTTTCACGATGTTCTCGTCATTCTTCTATAAATTCGTATCTCCGCAGCTTCCTCATAATTCATAACTTGTCGGTTAACTGTTCATGATTCACTTCTGTACACCAAAACTGGCTCAATATAGCCCTCAAGAACTCTTGACTGACAAAGTTAAATTGCAGAAAATATTCTTCATCTTGAGAAAAGTTCTTTCGCTTGGACTATTTTATATTTAATTTCCTGAATACATCTTCCATTTGATGTTATTAAAATCATCATCATGTGATATTCCGATTAGCGTGAGCGGTCATGTTTCGTCATATCACACGATCACCACAATCACTAGAGTCGTGAAACGACGCCATGTTCTTGTCTCTAATTCTCTATCATACCATGTGGCCAAGCCAACCAGTTATTTACTTCCCTGCCTTCCCCTTGTTCTTGCCAGTTATCATAAAGTTCTCTCATTTATTTCTTCTAATGACGTGCCCAAATAATTTTCACTGTCTACGTCTAATTTCTCTAATCTGTTTACAGTTTCAGTTGCTTCTTGTAGGACTTGCTCATTGGCTTTTCTGTCTGTCCATGGTATTCGCTGCATTTTCCCATATTTCCATTGCCATTAGATGTTTTCAGCTAGACTGCTCATTGTCCACGTTTCGCATCCATACAAATGTACATGTTCTTTGTAGCACGTCAAAACTATTTTTCTTGTAACAATTGACACCTTTCTCATTGGTCAGTATGTTTTCCATCTTACAAAAGGCTATTTTTGCCGTAGCGATTCTTGTTCTGTTAGTTAGTTAGTTAGTTAGTTAGTTGGTTGGTTGGTTGGTTAGTTAGTTAGTCGACAGATCATCCTCATTGTACATCGAACCACTCAGTCCATAAGTGCTCGGATCCCCTCCTCAGCAAATCCCGCAGCTTGTAGCGGCTCACGACACCAGTTCTGTGTTAGTTTATTACTCTTCTTTGGCTTCCTGCGTAGTGTTCTTGTTTGGCCACACCTCTTTTAACTTGCTGTTCTCGCAGCCTCACGACGGTTGTAGATTCCCAGTCATCGCTTGGTTCTCGTAAACGACTTACTTCTCGTAGAGCAGTAGTTCTCAAGCTTTTCATGCAGAGGGCCATATCTTTTATTTTCGGTAGTTAAGCGGGCCACAACGTTATGAAATTAGAAAAGTCGTGCAATATCATTCTTACCTTTCTTAATGTAATTAATTTACAATTGTAACTGTTCTTCAAATGCCAGTTTATCAATTTCTGGGCACAAATCTCTCGTGCCCAAAGTCATAAGCGCAGCTAGGTTACTGTCGGTGAGTCTGTAAGATTGCTTGTTTTTTTTATAACGATAATTACGGAAAATGTCTGCTTGAGGCCTCGCGTGCCACTTTCTGACAGCTGGCGGGCCACAAGTGGCCCGCGGGCCGTGGTTTGGGAACCTCTGTCGTAGAGCATTCAGAATGTCTGTCCGGTCCATGGCTCGTCCGCCTTCCACAGTAGCCTTACCTGCAAGCTTGTCAGTCCGCTCATTCTCTTGTACAGATTCACCACACAAGCTCAGAGGAAAGGCTAAAGAGTTGACACGATACGTTGTAAGTTCGTGGTCTTGGTTGAGAGATCTTTAGTTGCCGCTTCTAACCACACTAGTTCCGAGACTCATCCCACTCTAGGTTCCGACAATTCCATAGCCAGCACGAGGCCTTTTCGGCTGCCTCACACAGTTGTTTCTGGGCCCGAGTTCTTGCTTGTCCTTTAATGCCCATTCGCTTCAGCACATCAAACACGGAGTGGGAGACTAGACCTCTGGCGCCTACCTCAACAGCGAATAACCTGACGGTGTACTTCTCCCGAGTAAGACCAGCGACCATGTCAGCGTACTTCTCTAACTTGTACATATACTGCTCCTCAATATTTGACTCTACGGGACGGTCAGCTCAATTAGCACTAGCTGCTTGGCTGACGAGGAGCTAAGTAAGTACGATGTCAGGTCGCAGGCCGTACTTCCGGATCACCTCAGGGTATTTGCCACTGCCCTTTAGATCAACGATCCGCTCCCAGTCCCCCGCACCAGCGAAAATGGTAGCAAGCGGCAAGTCGTCAGTTTTGACTTCTTTCTGCCCGATTCGGACGAAGGAAATCTCCACCGGCTTCGGCCTGGTCCCCTCTTTGTTCGCCTTCATTCTGGCTACATCCACTATGGCAGCCAACTCAGTAAGGACTTTGTTATTCCGCCATGTGAATCGGCCTTGAGTCAGGCGACCTTACACGCGGACAGTAACTACCATCTCGTCATGTTCCTCTTGTACCTTGCGGTGTCGAGGTGAAGTATAAACTTCGTGAGGGTGCCCGATTATGGGTAGTAACTACCAGGATATTAGATATTACATACGAGGGGAAGTCAATAAGTAATACACAAATGGCTGGGTACTTTTGCTTTCTTTCACCCCAAACAAAAGGGAATCCCATGGTATGACGTCACATCCAGAGGTTCCCTGTGTTGCGCCGAACATTCAGGGGGTTTCCGTGTGTTGCGCCGTAGCTCGGTGCGCAATTCTATGCTGCGGCGGTGGTGCGCTATTCTTTCACTTTCCGGTTAGGGTTAGAGTGTAGGGTTAGGATTAGGATTAGGATTAGTGTGTGTACCCTACCCCTAATCATAACCCTACCCCCTAACCCTAACCCTAACCGGAAAGTGATTGCAGGACCGATGCAAATGAGGATCGAAGGGAGACAGAAACGGTTGCCACAGCCCAAAGAAATAACACTGTGGTGAGTGTCAATTGAAACGCACTCCACCCGAACACAGAGGAGATCACCGTCGGCGCTAAATATAGCTGGTGACTCTAAATATAGCTGGCAAAGTTTGTTTGGGATGAAAGAAAGCAAAAGTACCAATGGCTGTAGAAAAATAACTAACTATGATAACAACTTGAAACCAGTTTATATATATATATATATATATATATATATATATCGGCTCCATGGCCGAGGGGTTAGCAGCTTTCTCCGCTAACCCCGAATACTCTCGTCACGTGACGCGACAAGAATTAGCAGTGGTTCGAATCGCAAAAGTGACTTATGAGAGTATGGAGCCGGTCGCTCAGAAAGTCGTGGCGTGCTGATGAGCGTAATCTAGCCTAGAAATCAACATACAGCTGAAAGATGCTGGTGTTGACCGCAATATCCTGAAACAGGATGGAAAAGCGAAAAAAAAAAAAAAAAAAAAAAAAAAAAATATATATATATATATATATATATATATATATACACACACACTAGCTGACCCGGCCCGGCTTCGCCCAGACCCTGGTGGGGAGCATCTCATTTAATTCATATAAGTAGTCATATAAGTTCTCGTTCCCGTTACCGACAATCTGTCTGTCTATCTTTCTGTCTGTCTGTCTGACCCGGCCCGGCTTCGCCCAGACCCTGATGGGGAGCATCTCATTTAATTCATATAAGTTCCCGTTCCCGACTATCTATCTGTCTGTCTGTCTGACCCGGCCCGGCATCGCCCAACTCCTGGTGGGGAGCATCTGATTTAATTCATATAAGTAGTCATATAAGTTCCCGTTCCCGACTGTCTGTCTGTCTGTCTGTCTATCTATCTGTCTGTCTGACCCGGCCCAGCCCATGGTGGAGAGCATCTCATTTAAATCATATAAGTAGTCATATAAGATCCCGTTCCCGACTATCTGTCTGTCTGTCTTGGCTAAATGGAGGAGGGAGGAGGAAGAGGGAGGTGGAGGAGGGAAGAGGAGGGAGGAGGAGGGAGGAGGAGACAGGAGACAGGAGGAATAGGGAGGAATAGGAGGGAGGAGAAGGGATTAGGAAGAGGAGGGAGGAGTAGGGTAGAGGAGGAGGGGGAGGAGGAGGGGAGGAGGAAGAGGGAGAAGGAGGGAGGAAGAGGGAGAAGGAGGGAGGAGGAGAACGCAGGAGGAGGAGGGAGGAGGAGGAGGCAGGAGGGAGGAGGAGGAGAGGGAGGAGGAGGGAGAGGGAGGAGGAGGGAGGAGGAGGAGAGAGTATGAGGAGGGAGGAGGCGGAGGGAGCAGGAAGAGGGAGGAAGAGGGAGGAGGAAGAGGGAGAAGGAGGAGGAGGAGGGAGGAGAAGGAGGAGGGAGGAGGAAGAGGGAGGAGGAGGGAGAAGGAGGGAGGAGGAGAACGCAGGAGGAGGAGGAGGAGAGGGAGGAGGAGGGAAAGGGAGGAGGGAGGAGAGAGAGAGTGGGAGGAGGGAGGAGGCGGAGGGAGAAGGAAGAGGGAGGAAGAGGGAGAAGGAGGAGGGAGGAGAAGGAGGGAAGAGGATGAGGGGAGGAGGAGGAAGAGGGAGGAGGAGGAATGTGAAGGGAGGAGGAGGGAGGAGGTAGAGGGAGGGAGGAGGAGGGAGGAGGAGAGAGGAGGAGGAGAGAGGAGGAGGGGAGGAGGAGGAGGGAGGAGGGAGGAGGGAGGAGGAGGAAGAGGGAGGAGGAGGAATGTGAAGGGAGGAGGCAGAGGGAGGAGGAGGAGGGAGGAGGAGCAGGGAGGATGAGGAGGAGGAAGGATGAGGGGGAGGAGGAGGGAGGAAGAAGGAGGAGGGAGGAGGAGGGATGAGGGGGAGGAGGGAGGGGGAGGAGGAGAAGGGAGGAAAAGGGAGGAGGAGGGCGAAGGAGGAAGGAAGAGGAGGGCGAGGAGGTAGGAGGAGGGAGGAGGAGGAGGAAGAGGGGGGAGGAGGGAGGAGGAAGAGAGTGGAGGAGGGAGGAGGAGGGAGGAAGAGATAGGCGGAGAGAGGAGGAGGAGGAGTAGGGAGGAATATGAGGGAGGAGGAGGGAGGAGGAGGGATTAAGAGAAGGAGGGGGGAAAGGGGAGAAGTAGGAGGGAGGAGGAGGAGAAGAGGGATGAGGAGGGAGGAGGAGGAAGGAGGAGAGGAGGGAAGAGAGGAGGGAGGAGGAGGGTGAAGGAGGAGGAGGGTGAAGGAGGAGGAGGAGGAGAGGGAGGAGGAGGGGGAGAGGAGGGAGAAGGAGGAGGAGGGAGGAGGGAGGAGGAGAACGCAGGTGGGGGAGGAGGAGGGAGGAGGGAGAGGGAGGAGGGAGAGGGAGGAGGAGGGAGGAGGAGGAGGGAGGGGAGGAGGAGGAGAGAGGAGGAGGAGGGAGGAGGTGGAGGGAGAAGGAGGAGGGAGGAAGAGGTAGAAGGAGGAGGGAGACGGAGGAGGAGGAATGATGAGGAGGGAGGAGGAGGAAGAGGGATGTGGAGGAAGGAGGAGGAGGGAGGATGAGGGAGGAGGAGGGAGGAGGAGGAGGAGGTAGAGGAGGAAAAGAGAGGAGGGAGGAGGAGAGAGGAGGAGGAGGAGAAGGGAGTAGGAGGGAGAGGAGAAGGGAGGAGGAGAGGGAGGAGGAGGGAGGGGAGAAGAGGAGGGAGAGGGAGGAGGAGAGGAGGTAGAGGGAGGAGGAAGAGGAGGAGGGTGGAGGGAGGAGGCAGAGGGAGGAGGAAGGAGGAGGTAGAGGGAGGAGGAGGGAGGAGGCGAAGGGAGTAGGAGGGAGGAGGCGGAGGGAGTAGGAGGGAGGAGGAGGGAGGAGGAGGGGAGAGGAAGAGGGAGAAGGAAGAGGGAGGAAGGAGAGGGAGGAGGGGGAGGAGGTAGAGGAGGAGGGTGGAGGGAGGAGGTAGAGGGAAGAGGAGGGGAGGAGGTAGAGGCAGGATGAGAAGAGAGGAGGAGGGAGTTCACCATTCCGAATTCATACTCGTTTAGGTTCTGTGATTTCGGTCCTTCCATTGATTGTTCTTCCCTTCTACACGACTGTAGATAACTTCCTTACACATAAAAAGATGAATTGTTATTGATATTGCCGTGGCATGGAGGCATATATATCAGCAACAGAGTTGAACGCCTACGCCAGCCGGCACGGCACTTGATGATGATGATGATTGCCGTGTGACGATTCTGTGTAGTCACGTCATTTTCTTCCCTTTCCCTAGCGTTTTGGTTCGGGGATTCTTTCATCATCATCATCATCATATATTTATGTACGTATTTTGGGAATGGGAGGAGGGAGGAGGAGGAAGAAGAAAAAAAAATACGACAGTTGGCAGCGCTGGAATGAAAGGAAGGCGTGTAGAAAATTTCATCTCAATCGGATGGGCCGTTCGCGAACGTATAAAGGACATACAGACATACATATCCACACACATCCTAATTTATATATAAGATATATAAGATATATATATATATATATATATATATATATATATATATATATAATATATATATATATATATATATATATATATATATATATATATATATATATATATTGTCCGTTTATTTCTCATCATAATTTCCACCAACACTGATACACTTATCCCATCGTTTTATCAGTCCTCCCAAACCGGTGTTAGTGGACAGTGATTTGGATTTGAAGTTTGGTTGACCGTCTCTGCACCCTGGCTTGATATAGGGAAAAAAGATTTGGAAACATTACAGATTCGGTCGCACACCTGTGTTAATATGCTGGATATTGATCAACTTCAATATCAACCTTTATAGCAGCTTGTTGTTTCCAATATACGTTTTTCACAAGTCTAAGGTATATTATTAAAGTATCCAAATACTTTAATACATTGATTTGTGTCAGACTGTTTCCATTCACTTGTGTTGAAATTCATCATCATCAAGTGTCATGCCGGCTGGCGTAGGCGTTCATAACTTTCCACAGATCTCGCTAATCTGAAATGTGTTTTGTCATGAAGTCTTGGGAAGATAATATAGTGGTTTCCCATTGCTTTCCACATCCACATGGAAGTTTGTTACCTCAGCATTTGACAGCCATTTGGTCATTTCCGACTGTTGGGACACGTGAGTGCCCTGCTCTGCTCAGCTGCAGAGTTGTCGACTTATCCTGGTGGATACTCGGTCCCCAGGGCTGCGTTAGCCACACCGTGGTGTGTTTCCCATCCTCTACCGCTAGGAGGTGTAGTTGGGATTTCCCCTTCTTAAAGTTCCGGTCTATTAAGCCCAAAACTCGCCAGCACCTTTAGAGGACATGTTCAAATGAACCACTGGAAAACATTGTTTTGAATGATGTTGTTCTGTTTCTGCATGCGGGCATTGTTTTATATAAATGTGTCTTCATCATCTCCCCTATTCTTCCTCATGTATAGAGGGCGCTGACCGTGCAGTAGTGTTTACGTCTGGTGGAGACAACTACTACACACAGCGATGGTCGCAACTCAGCCAAAGTAATGGATTTCAATGTATTTATTGCAGATTTCACAACTTCTGTTGAAAGTCTGACTAAGGAATCTGCAGCAAGCGGCAGTTTCAGTTCTGTTTACTGTCGGAAAGTGTCGAAAGTAAGTTGAAGTGCTGAGATTTTGCTTACTAAACTAAAACTACGCTGCACTGAGCCAGTTGTCAGTTGTTTATCGGCACTTTTTTTGTTCATTCATATGTATGTCATGTCATCCATAACGCATGTGAGGAATTGCACGCACTAGTATTATAACATAAATATAAGTATTACAAAGTGGTGGTATTATATAACTAGTATTAATTATGTGTAGTTCTTTTCTTCTTCAGTGCAGACAACTTTGAACTATAACTTAAACTTAAACTATAATTTAAAGAGATAAAACTAAATAATACAAACTAAACAATACAACATTGTTTATTTATCATTTTATTTTTATTATTATTTCTGTGTTTTTTTGTTTAAAAGTAGTATTACAATATTATTGTATTATTAATTATCAATAATCGTTGAGGAGCTACTAATTTATTAATTTTAAGTTATGAGGCCATTGATTAATTAATATTATAGCGAGTCCCATCATCAATTTAATTTTGAGTATTTACAAATGAGACTGCCACAGTAGATAGGCCTTGAAATTCAAAATCTAATGGTACCTCAATGATGCCTGTATGTCACTTCTAAGTGAAGATATTCACATCTTTGTGAAGGTGAGACGAGTTGCGATTTTTCATACTATTCACCCGTAAGTGGAGCTCTCCAATGTGTCCCTTTTCCTCCACTAGCGACACCCGCTGGTGTCTGCGCGTCTATGCATGCGAGATTGTCTCAAACTGTCATATGAAAACTGACTTCAAAAATATGTTCCGTTATGTTAAATGATTACAAAATAGTACAAGTATACAAATAAATTATTAATAATCTTTAAACTTGTGTTCTATTTAACTTTAGTAGGTCAAATCGCACGTTTTGTGTGTTGAAAAGTGAAAGCGTAACATGCCATAGCGATCGATTTGCGCAGTCGCCATGGCATGCCATGCGTTTCCCCATTCATGAAAAGCACATCTTCAAGGAAAATGTTGATTTCATCAACAAATTAAGCTTATTTAGCGATGAAACTTTCCAAATATATGCTTCCTATAGAAGCTAAGGAATATGTATTCATCTCTGTGTCAATGGGAAACTGCTATTCATGAAAACAAGAGATGTTTTTAAAAGGAGTTTTAAGATACTTTGTGTACAGAATCAGTTCTCAGCAATTTTAATAAATAATACCATCTTGGTATCAGACATTTCCATTAGTCAAGCTTAGGTCAGATAATAAACACATTGGATGCAATGCTGGATCTTGTATGATATGAAAATATAAAGATGAGACATCATTGGTTGGTTGATTCAAATGTACTTATGTAAGACACAGAAATATGAGGACACTGAAGAACTCTTTAACACTACTGTAAAATTGACAAATAAATATACAGGTATTGATCAGCATTCATTGAAGATAGTAAAGAATTATAAATTGGAATACTCACTTGACAATGGAGAAATTGAAAGCTGTGCACAACAGGATTTGAACCCGTCACCTCCAGTTTCAGCATTTGCTGAAGGAATGTGTAAATCAAGGTGCACCCAGCTAGCCACACCGAAAAATATAATTATCCAGGTCTGTTATTCACCTGAACCACATTGTATGGTTTTAGGTATATGATGGATTGGTTGGCAGGTATGAAAGACAAGGAAGAACTACATATTAGAGTTAATTCAGGTGTGGGAAGAGAAAGATATGATAGGCTGGCTGGCACTGTCAATCAATGGATCAAGCCATCATCATGAATACCCTTAGGGAGTCGGAGGATATTCGGCTAAATAAATCAACATCATTAGGTAAAATTCAGGCATTTGATTGAAGATGTTGCCAAGCGATGCCTCGGGG
Source organism: Cepaea nemoralis (assembly GCA_014155875.1). Lineage (NCBI taxonomy): Eukaryota > Metazoa > Mollusca > Gastropoda > Stylommatophora > Helicidae > Cepaea > Cepaea nemoralis. Next base: position 63,659 of record JACEFZ010027999.1, on the reverse strand, counting down.
TAAACATAAACTCTGCAAGTAAACTTGATAACACAACAGCTCGTCAATTTAAGAGCATCAAATGGTAGGCTCTGGAAGCCCAATTTGAACTGAAGAAATAGTCGACTCTTTAGGCGTTGGCAGTTACGACGCTGTTTATTTCTGCAGCGCACAGGCTTATAGCAAATAATTCTGTTCTGGGCAGTATTACAATTAGAATTAAAACCAACATCATTTTCCAAGCAAACTCTGCTCAAAATTCTAAACATTGTCCTTGCCCGTCAACACGGCGTCCTTCTCTCTATCCGTTCTCTTCGAAGTGTCCTTTCTGACGTTTCTCTGCTATCGAGTTTCTGCATTCGTCTGCATATTCATTCGTGGCTTATATGAACGTTGTCTCCACACTTTGACTGGGCCATTCCTTGTATTAACTCAGCCACCAATGCGATATAGTGCCAATGCCTCGCCAACCTATCCTTCTCAAATCCACATAAGCTGCCGCTCCTATGAAGCTCCCAAGTCCGTCTGATCTTGTTGCTGTTGACAATCTTCCGTGACGTTTTTGTCTTACTACGTCGATCCCTAGTTTCCACAAGATTTGGGTTGTAGGATTCTCTGTTATTTCTGATTTACCTCATTACGTCACACCTGCTACTTGGCAGATGTGGTGTGCCCAGAAAAGAGTGGCATGTCTAGTCAGTCAACATTGGACTGGCACAGTTAGACACTGTAGGCTGCTGGATTTACTACTGCCGAAATCAGAGTACCAGTGAACATGTTCAGTAGTGATAATCTGAGCTGATCTGAACATGATATTGACAATACTTGCCAAACAAACCCAAAGCATGGATGTTAGCATTGAGGGAAAGACCATTGAACCAGTGCAGGGATTTCCCTGTCTAGGCTAGATCAATGCAGAGAAATGCCCACTGACAAAAAACATAAAACAGCTTCGATGAGAAATACAGATTTGTAACATCAGTACCGAGCTGCAGAAAACATACTTAACTCATATATCTTGGCATGCTTTTGCTTCTGACTGTGGTTTGCTTATGCATTTTCCTCATTTTATTTGGTTCTATTGCCAACCTACTGAGATTAGTTAGTGCTTGGTGCGACACTGAGTTGTGGATTTCGTGTACAATGCTTTTTCATTTGACCACTGTGGTTTGTATTGTGAACTGCATGTTCAGAAAAGTGGTAGGTGGCCGGTTGCTGAACTAAGTGGTTTACCTTATGCTGCAATATGTGTGCAACTGCTGGTTTTTCTAGTGCATGCTGTGTCTGTCAACAATAAACTGTAATTCTAGTGGCAGACTGTTGTGTTGGCATTTGGACAGCGGCCTTATACATGCTTTTATATGCTTGTGTGTACTTTTGGTTTTGTTGGGACTGTTGATTGTGCCACTTGGCACAGTAAGGAGCTTTTTGTGTGATATTCACTGGCACAGGAGCGGAGCATATGGGGTGATCTGTTGCCGTGATGTTGGAACTGCGACTAATGACTATCTGATCCCATATAGCCGTTCAGCCCTGAACTTAACCAGAAAGATTACAAGACCTTTGTTGCTTTTGTGATGTTGTGCTGTTGCATTATGCAAAGTTAGCTGGACAGAAAAAAAAGATCAGGTGAACAAGTATTTAAAAACAAAGACAGATGGACATCTATTGAACAGTTTATAGAATAGCTTTGCCACAATATGAGACCTTGTCTAAAACACTGGAGAACAAAATTTAAGGGCAAAAGACCAAAGGGCCTAATAGACAGCTACATTAAACAGATATGCAAGAACATCAGGGTTAAAATGTAATGTTGAGCTAAAGAAAGGTACTGAGAACGGGAAACAGTGGAGTGACATGATCACATGATTTAAACAACAGTTTTACTGACTAACCTGATGATGATGATATGCAGAGAAAGGGAATGTGGTAGCACACAGCTTAGTGCACTCGACTACCTACATGGTTATCAGGGATTTCATTTTCCCTAGTGTCAGGATTATTTTTTGATCAGTATGGCTTAAGGATCAATCCAGTCTCATTCATTACAAAGGATGCCAGAAATTTCCCTGGGGAAAGTGGAGATGGCTGGCATAATGAAGACCTCACTACACCTGATACCTAATTCAGTCAACAAAGATATTGCATTAAGATGTGTAACAGAACTTTTCTAACAACTGTATGCAGAGAATGATTCTGCAAGTGCTGCTACACGCCTCACAAATGAGGCACAATGTACAACATAGTTTCCAACATCAGTGTGATGTCATACAGGACCTGAGGTTTGCGTGAGTATCTGTTGTCCCACGTCTGGCTTATTTGTGTGCAGACTGGTGGTTCCTCACCGTACAGGCAGACACTCTCTGACTTCGGAGGAATCAGCGATATCCTACTGACTTTAGCCAGGACCCCAAAGGGACCTGTTGCCCAGGACACTCGACGAGGACGCGTCAAAAGGTCTTGGCCAGTATATAACCCGGCCCTGGTGCCATAGAAACACCTCTGCATCCCGTACAAAATAGTTTGTTGTATGATCACACGTGATAATGTTCAGTTCAGCTCAAATTATGGTGCTCATAACTCTGTAGTAAATTTCATCAGTGTACTATGACTAACTGTGCCAGCCAGTCATATGTTGCTCGACAAGCCTCTTTGCACACTTGGTATGCAGCTCCTTCCTGCCCATACAGATCTTCAATCCAAATGCTTGCATTTTAACTATTGATGCTGATTGATTGTGAGGAGCGGCTGGCCGAGTGGATAGTACGCCGGACTTCCATTCGGGAGACCCGGGTTCGATCCCTCAGTAAGGTGTAGGATTTTTATCTGTCGGGGGCAAAAAGAAAATTCTAACCTGCACAGTTCGCGGCGACTGCACTAGCCAGGCGGCCTTAATTCCTCAGGCTCAAAGACCCCTCTGCCATACACCGCAAGGTACTATGTTGGCAGTAAATGACAGTTTTTGACAGATGCTGATTGATTCAGGTGAAATCCCCATCTCAGTCGAACTCTCTAAGGGTATTTATGATGTTGACTTGATCGATTGGTTGACTCTCTCATATAGTGGCAGTGCCAGCCAGCCTATGTGATCTTTCATCGCTGACAACACCTGTATGATTTGGTACGAAAATAAATGTAACTATTAATTGTGGATCTTTGCAGGGATTCAATCCAATGTTTGCACAGGTAACCTGCCTCAGCTTTCTTGATCATGCTAATTAATCAGCTCATATGAAAGTTTGGGTTTGGTTTTACTGTTAAAACTGACAAAAGGCTGTTGTTACTGCCGCCTATTGTCTTACTACTTGTGATTATAGCAAAAGCACTGCTGGCCTCCATGTGAACATTCAGAGAATGCATACTTTTAATGTCATACAACCAGTCTTTCTGTCTATAGCTGCATTCTCACCATCACCGCTGTCATTGTGAAAGCCTTGACCTCTGCATCTACAGCCATGAGATTCCACTCTCTCTATCTCTTGCTGGATTTTGCCTGTACAGAAAAGATCTCTAAAGGTAGGGGGAACTGGTATCCATTGTTGCCCAGGATCAAGATGCATGGGCTCACATACTAGTTTGACAGTGTCCTTATCCATGATTAACCCCTCTTTAGACTGTTCCTTTTCTTCTGTTGATGCTTCATACAGTGTGTGCTCAATTTTTATACTTATTTTAAGGTACACATGTGCCCTAATCATTCTTATTCTACACTTCATCATAGAAGATTTAATGAGAAATCTCACCATAAAACAGGATGGGATGCATCTCTAATGCACCTGATAAAGATACACCACATTGCTTCATTTTGCATTCTCTTCAGACTCACAATTTATGTCCTACTAATGGTAAGGATGGCTGTACGTATTCCATAGTTGACAGGACAAGCGCTTGATACAAAACAGAAAGCAGACATTGCTTGACACTGGCAGACCATTACAAGCTTTCATAATGGCATGCTTGTCATCATCATTAAAATAGTCTGCCATCAGATTTCACTCCCAGGTATTTCATCAACTTAGTTCTCGCTACATCACATCTAATGCTTTAATGAACATTTTTATATTTCAGGCTGTGGATCAAATAGCCAGCAATAGTGAATACAGCAATGTTGTAACTGGTCTATGGTGTGTGGCTATGAATGTTGCTGCACACGTGAAATATTTGAACCCCATACGTGCCTTTTCTCAACTTTGCCTCAAGATCTTCAGGTGATTGATTGTTAACATACAGAATATTTAACATATTCAGTAAATTTCCCCACTGAAAATAATGTTGCATTTAATTAAATATCTTTCTCAGCACAGGCACATTTTAATTGTCAGATCATCTGAAGACTGGTTAAAATTATTTTTAACTCGCCACTTAACCATAAATCTAGCATAGTGATTACCCATAAACTTATTCTTGATATAGCTGTTTCCCTTTGCAACAGACTTTCACATAAGAGATTTAATTAGATTTGCTCTAAATATTATTTTGTGTGTGTAAGTTTTTAAAAATTATTTTGTCATTGCATTTGCAAATTATGGCCTACATTTTAATTTGGGTATGTAACATTGTATTATATTTATGTGTTTTAAGAACTCTAATAATCATTAAATTATTGCTGTTGTACTGTTGGTTAAGATCAAAGTAAGACCTTTCTTTCTGTTCAGAAGTATTTACCGGGAATAGTTAATTTTGTAACCATGGAGTTGTATTTTGTCATAACTCTGATGTGTTCATGAAGCCTGAAAGGAAGCAAAGAATAGTAACATAGTAACCCACCCCGGGAAGGTTAATCCGGTCAACAAATGCCCGCAGAAGTCGGATGTGTCGGCCTAACGGCGCAAGAACGCAGCTCTGCTGTAAACAGGCACAACGCAGTCACGTCCGGAAAAAAAAATCCAGATGAACGAAGAAGAAGAAGAAGTAACCCACCAGCCGTGTCTGAAGAAATAACTACAGAAGGTTGACCTGAGGCTGGGACAGGATGCCTGGGTACTCTATACCATAGAAAACCTTAGCTGCAAAATACAACTAACCAAGCTTAACAACTTCAGAGAAGAAAATGTAAAGCATGGGAGGGCTTGGCTTTATATACCTAAAGGTCTGTGCTCCATAATAAGAGGATAATAGACAGAAGAACAAGAAAGAGGAGGAGGAGAAGAAGACAGTGCCTCACAGTTAACTGAATCTGCCTCATGATGACTGAACTCTATGCATTCGTGGCAGAAGATTGGTTTGCTATACCTCACTTCTATGAACACACCTGGAAAACTAAATATCTAAGAGGAACAGGGGCCCAGTTCCATGACATTGTGGCATGTTGAAGATATTATGGTAGGCTCATATTTTCTTGACCCTCGTCTGCCGCACTGGTGGTCTTGAGTTCGATCCTTGTCTGGGTGGTTTCAAAATTTTAAAAATTGACCTGGTATCCCAGGTTGACCCAGCCTTAAATGGGTACCAGGAAATATCTTGGAAGTAAAGGTGGTCGGAGTGATACTGACCACACTAGCCACTGAGTGCTGTTTGGTCTGTGAAAATATGGGTCTAACTCCATATGCTGTGGCATGTACAAGGAAGATTTACTTACTTTACCAAATGACACCTTATGGATAATGTCACAAAATCATACTGACCATCTTACTTCTCAGAGCATTTTCTGATACCTTTTTTATGAACTGGGTCAACTCCTGAACTGTGCGGTCCAGAAAAAAGTCCTATCTGAAGACTTCTTCTCCTCTTCATTTTTTCTTCGTACAGCTTCAGATATCGACCTGAATGTATTTAAAGAAAGCAGTCAACTTGTCTCACCTGAGCTTAGAACCCAAGGCCACCAGGCTGATAGATGAGTGCACTAGCCACCAAACTGCCTGTGACTATTGAATAATAATTAATGTAAACATTGATTCATAAATTTAATATTGAACTAAATAAACACTTTTTTTCTCTTTTAGCTTAAATGTCTTTTTTATTTTCAAATCTGTGATTCTTGTGAACTTTTCAGACAATGTGCAAAAGTCATTCTGAACATTCAGTGGCAGAACTTAGAGGAAGACAGTCCACTGAGACAGAACTTTCTAGCATCTTTAGAAGCGCTTCATGAAAAATTAGTGCCTTTAAGCTTCACCCAGTTCCACCTTTTGGAAGGCCTGGTAGAAGATCCTTGGACTCACCCCACCTTGGCAAAAATCATGGGTGGTGAGATAGATGACTGTAATAAAGAGGAAGGTATGTAGTCATGATAGTTTTTCCCTCATCGTGTTAACAAAAGTAAAGGACCTTGCCCAAGCCTTGCGTAGTGTTGGGTATATGGTGCTAGCCCCATGTTTGTATACACCAATCAGCACTCAATGGGTGATGCCATTTGTATCACACCGGCCATTTTTACTTCCCAGAACCTGCCCTGGCATCCATTTAGGCTGAGTCAACCTCGGAGCCCAGGTCAGTTCTATTACAAGGGTAAGTCAATAAATAAGTCACAAATGGCTAGAAATATAATTAACTATGATAACAACCTGCCATCCCACAGAACTGTGTGACTTACTTATTGACTCACCCTCATACCTTTTTAACCTTTTCTACCCAGCTATATACCACTTTATGGGAAGTTGCTAGAGGCTAAGTCCACTGAAAACCCACCTTGGCGGGAGACATTTCACGAATGACGTCGAAGTTAATTGTGAAGTGAAAACATGGTTTAGAAAACAGAGCATGCAGTTCTATGCAGCCGGTTTGGGAGGACTGATAAAACGATGGGATAAGTTCATCAATGTTGGTGGAAATTATGTTGAGAAATAAAGGGACAATGTATGTATAAAAATAAACTGGTTTCAAGTTATTATTATATTTAGTTATTTTTCTACAGCCATTTGTGACTTACTTATTGACTTTCCCTCGTAGAATATCCATCTTGAGGGTGAAACATGTGACCACTGGGCCAGCAGACAGTCGTATTGGCCACTACAATGTCCTCTACCTGTAGCTTACTATAAATGTGTTGCCTAATCAGGGTTTTTACAGTGTTTCTTGTTTTGGAGCTGAGCAACATGTCAGTGGACATGGGGCATTAAAGACCTAACAGGTGGGAAATGCATGCGCCAAGGAAAATGACAAAAGATGGGGGGTATCTTTCTAATGGGCTGTGATGACAATGATGTACTGCAAAGGGTTTGCTACCTGATGATTCTGTCTGGGGGTTGGGGTGACTTACAGGCTTACATCTGCCTATAACTACCTACCATATTTGGATAGCAGATGACTTTTGTTCTGAGAATTACGATGTCATGTTCTCCCCTGAGAGAATCGGCTGGCCGAATGGCTAGAATGCTGGATTCTCCTTCAGGAGACCTGGGTTCGAACCCTCGGTAAGGTGTGGAGTTTGTTCTGTTGGGGGCATAAAGAAAACTCTAGCCTGCACAGTTCGTGGCGACTGAACAAGCAGGCGGCCTTAATTCATCAGGCTCAAGACCCCCCCCCCCCCCCCCCCCCCCCCCCCCCGCCATACACCGCAAGGTACTATATTGACAGTAAATGACAGTTTGACACTTCTCCCCTGAGATATCTGATGTCATGTTCTACCCTCATTTTAAGCAGTGGATTTGATGCATTGCTTTCTCTGATAAGGGCAAAAAGATAAACAGTTCTCTGTACATGCCGTGCATGTACTCTCCCCTGAGCTCTAAGCGGTGGATTTGATGCCTTGCTTTCTCTGATAAGGTCAGAAAAGTAGAAGGGTCTCTGTACATAGTGTGCGTGTAAAATAATTCCTTGACAGTTGTAAGAAATAAAGTGTAGGCTAGAACAGCCACTCCCTTGACAAAATTTCAAAAAAATTTATCTTTAATAAATTTACACTATGTGGGTCCTGGTGCTAGGAGAGGGTTGGACTCTGCCAGGTTTTTAAAATTGGCTAACACACCACAATCTCAACTGGGGATGTAACTTATAGATTACAGCTACCACGAGGCATTTTAGGATGTAACCAGGCCAGGATTCAGCACATGCTGGGACTGGCTGGATTTGGCCTGAGTTTGTAATATTTTCTCGAGTGGTTTGAGGTATTTCATTGTCAACAAACTCCAGCCTAATGACCGGTCACTGAATCAGAGCTGACCAAGATCTTACACATCTATTTAAATGGTGGTCCTGGAAACAGGCTGCATCAATGCAGGATTGACGAGAATGGGAAATATCATACATACTGTGCTGAGGTTGTATGTGTCGATCAAAATATACAAATGTTTAATCTTCACTGTGAACAGATACAATGCAGTCAACAGGCTGAATGAGGTAGTTGTTTCCTCTTTTTTTGTATATAATTTTATTACTCTTATATACAGTGACAAATTGTAATATTCTTCTTCTTTTGTTCGCTTGAAATTTGTCTCTGTCTGCAATGTTGTCTCTCATATGAGCTTCTGCATTGCCTCTATTAGTTCATTCAATGGTCCATGTAGTTTATCTTCCATTGTTGTTTCTGTAGGTCAGAAGGTTTACCTAGGTACGTTGTATTTTGGGGAGTCTTGGAGTATGGGTCTGTCGTCTGTAGTGCCAATCCACATGTGTACATGGCTGATCCACCAATCTTGAATTTTCCATACATGATATGCCAATTTTAAAGATACTAATTGTAATGTATATTAGCAACAGAATTGTCTTTCACCCTTTTGTTTCATCTACTTCTAGTGCATAGCTACATCGAGAATGAAGACCCTATCATTCTGCAGCTGCGAGTGGACTTGATGCTGAAGGAGAACTGTGAGGAGTTTGCTCTCAATCTTTGCAACAGTTATTTGAGTCACCCAAAGCTCCAGTCTGACCTGGACATTAAGAAAACACAGCTTTCCCTACTCTACAAGTTAGGACAAGAGGATAAACTGCAGGAAGAGGTCAGATTCATAATGCGTAAATTCTGTTGTCTGATGACAAGAAGTTCAACTGAAGTTGTATTTTATGTTTCGTCACAAGCAATGTTAGTGCAGGTGTTGTTGTATGATATCATCTATTATGAATCCCTGAGTGGACATTGGATCCTTCAGTGCTGTTCCTGTTAATGGTATTGAAAATAGGGGCTATCTGCTGCTGAGCTGTCACTGAAGTCCGCATGAAAACACAAAATATGATCACAAAGCTCAACAAATGGGAAAACACACAGATGCAGTGAATGTTTCAACCAAACTCTTATAACAATGGAACAAGAAAAACAAAGCAACACCTAGATAACACAAAAGGATACTTACCTATTTAGAGCTAGTTCTCTCTATAAAGCTGGAATAGTTAGTCCCTGGACACATTGCCTTTTCCCATTTCTTATATTTGACAATTAGAAGTTCATGTGAAGGTTTATTTTAGCATTACAAATGTTGAGGACTGGGTGGCCAAAAAAGTTAGGGTATCTTCCTAGGACATCATGGGACATGTGTTTGATCCTTGGTTATTTAGTCTTCTTATGAGATTAACTTCATTGCACCAGGTTTGGCCTCTCTACAGAATAGCAAGCCACCTGCCGATAGCATCACACTTAGCTCCAGCTATGATCCCCAGGGATCTCCTAAAATAATTGCACACGTCTGAATGTTGTAGTTTAAAACATTAACCCATGACCTTCAGCGGCGTATGGCTTAACCGTTTGCCACAGAGACCCCAATAATGAAAAACTTCAGATGTTGAGGTGTAGAAAACCTCCTAATGTTGAGGTGTAGAAAAACTTCAAATGTTAAGATGAATGTAAGAAAGAGAGTGCTGAAGTGCAATATAGAACCTGTTTTGCTGTATGGCTGTGAATCTTGGAATGTAAATGGACAAATTAGGAAGAGATTGGAAGCAACAGAGATGTGGTTCCTTAGACAAATGTTGAGAATTCCTTGGACTGCCAAAGTAACTAACAACGAATGCATGAAAGAAGCTAATGAAACTAGAACATTATATACAACAATAAGAAAGAGGCAAACAGCTTTTCTTTGGTCATGTGATGAGGATAGAGGCATTGGAGAACATCGTGACAACTGGAAAGATCGAGGGGAAGAGAGGCAGAGGCAGACCAAGAGAAATGATGCTGGATGGATTGCAACGGTGGCATGGAGGAATATCAATGGCAGAGTTTATCCAGAAAACCAAAGACCGAGATCTGTGGAGAGTCATGAATGCCTACACCAGTCGGCATGGCACTTGATGATGATGATGGTTAAGATGTAGAAAAACTTCAGATGTTGAGGTGTAGAAAAACTTTAAATGTTGAGGTGTAGAAAAACTTTAAATGTTAAGGTGTAGAAAAACTTCACATGTTAAGTTGTAGAAAACACTCCAGTAAGCAAATATTGTGATTAGGTTCATGCATACAAATTGTTGCATTTATATATGTAATTTAGCAACCATAAACAAACATGAATATGGTGATTTCTTTGTTTTGTAAATAAAGTACAGCTGATTGATTGATTTGAAAAACAAACTTAAATACTTTGATGACTGTTTGTTTTGTGATGTTAAATCTGTTCATTATTTGGAAACTCTTTTATTTCCCAGTGCCAGAAACTAAACATACAAGATGCAGTGCAGGTCATCAGATTGCTGCAGACTTCTAGAACTCACAGGAAGATGTGTACAGTTTTGACTCAAACTTTTATGGTACAGAACTGGATCAGGCCCTCGAATGTGGAAGCTGGCAAGGTCAGTTTGCCATTGTTTTGTTTCAGTAGTACAGTGGCTAGTATGCCTGTCTGCCAGCCTGGTGATTATTTCTTCAAATCTCCATCAATATGGGGATTTTCTTCACTGACCTCGGCATCCTGGTCAACTCAGCCCACAAGGGTGCAGGGACATTTTCTGGGGAGTAAGGGTGGCCGATGTGATCTTTAAGGCGATGTGTGGCAGAAAAATTTTAATTCTATATTTAATTTCTACGTTCTGATTTGGTATAGAGGAATTGATACTGAAGACTGCTGATTAATAAAATACTGTCTAATTGACTTTGCACTTAATGGTTGCCATGGAAACCAAGATAAACAGCAGCCATATTGGATTTCTTAAATATGAACTAAAACAGTCATTTTTTAATTTACGGGCTCAATTTTTGATATATATGAACATAAATAGACCCTTTAAATTCTGACAGAAGCTTTAATGACATCACTTGGCATTATTATTTTTTCATGATTTAAAAACATTTTTCAACATTTTCCTTGACAGTTTTTGTGGCTTTTTGACTGCTGCACAAAAATTAAATCTTAATTTCACAAAATGCTCTGTACATAATGTAGGTAATGCAGGGAAGAATAAGTGTGCACAATTTCATTGTAATCTGACAAATTGTTTTTGAGAAAAATGTACCTAAGTAAAAAAAAACTGGCAAAATGAGAAAACGGGGGAAAACTAATTATTTTCATTTAAAAAAAAAAAAATTTTAATAAAGTGATTTTACTGTTAAAACAAGTTATTTTACACATAAAAACAGTTTCTAACAGTATATGACAATTAGAACAATATGCAGGACCTTCCTCCAGGGTATGCAGCCTTGTCTTTTCAGTTTGGCCGCTCATAAACTGTCGCGTCTCTTAGTTTGCTTGACCTTCAAGCTATTTCTAACTCTCTTCGACATCCTAGATGCTCCTAGTCTCTTCATATGCAGGCCTGTAGAAAATCTTAACTACTGGGCAGTGTCTTGGGCAGCAGTAGCTCTAAAGTTGAACTCTCTTGCGACAGTTTCAACTGCAAACGAAACGCACTTGTGTGAGGCAAAGGTGTACAGCAAGCCCTGATCAAGATGTGTAAACTTGTTGAATTCTGAGTTTCTTCTGGCACACATGGCTGTTGATGGCAAAAGATCTATCCCCATCATTACTTCTTGTAGCTAGGTATCTTCCACAAACTACTTGTTCACAAAAAGAGCAGTAAACCTCTGCATGCAAAGCTAATCCTTTGGGTTTCTTCTTGTCAGTTTTAAAAATAAGACTAGTACTTTTGCATACTGGACAACGTAACATTTTTATGATTTCATAAATTTCTAAACAGTCAACTACTGCTCTGTGTTCCAGTTTTTGGTATACATTGTCAACAGAAACACACTTGCTGCTAGAGGAAGACATATATTCATACGTATCTCTTTTACACTGGCTTCCTGTTTTGTCTGCAATAAAAGAGTAACTTCCGCAACGTTGAGAAGAACATGGTGGTAGTGATTCTTTCAAATTCACTGTCAAAAAACGTTGAGATGGCTTAAGCTGTTTAGCTGGGTCGGATTCAGAATTTTGAATTTTCTGTAATGTTTATGACATTCTAGTAGGCTTTTCGGTGCTTACGAGCACTTTCCAGTTGACTGCCTTATTTCTTACGTTGAGCAAATGACTGGATGTTAAATTTCTTTGAACGGGGCATTTTTTAATTCATGTGTCCAATCGGTCGCCAAGCATAAACATAACAAAACGGCCCTGTTGGAAAAAATTTGATACCCACGTGATCAGTTTCAGCCAACGGGAATAACGCAATGCTTACAGTAATGTGTAGTGTTCCATATGGAAGTTTCCTGAAGATTGTTGAGGTGAAAGAACAGCTTTATATAGGAGAGTTAGCAATTACATGATCTCGAAGCTTCACGAACAATTAGGGGAGATTATGACCATCAAAATGGTTTATAACACTTGTGGTTACTCTTTGCGCAGATACCATTGCTATGATTTGAAAATGTCAATGGATGTCTCGCTTTGAACTCAGCATAGTCCATACAAGTGCTACTACTATTATTAGTACTACTGGGGAGTACATTGTGATGTGGATTAGCTTTCCTTTTTTTATTTTTTTTCTGGCTACCTTGCTTTGAACTCAAGCGTAGTCCATACATGCTACTTCTAGTAGCACTGGGCTGATTTTTGCGTGTGAATTAGCTTTCCCTATTACAAGTGTTCCTCACAATCAGACAAACCCATTCCGACTTCAGAGGTACTTAAAATTTACGTCCCCAAGTCAAGGATAAGTCAGCATTTTAGTCCAACTGTCCAGTGTAGTGGTTCAACCCACTACCTCGCCATCAACACACCGGAAATTTAAGAGCAAACGCTCTTATCCATTCAGCCAAGCTTACCTCCAACTGTCATAAATATAATTTAAAGATATTGTTTTCCCTATGGTATCATTGATAGGGAAGTACTTTTATCCCACTTCAGGAGCTCCTGAAACTCTGGATCAGGCATCAGTTAGTGGTGGACAAGGAACTGGACCAGTTCAAGGAAAGTGTCTGGGCAGTGGCGAAACTCTCACAAGCCACAGAGCAGATTGCTTTGTTGATTGATGTGCTAAGAGAAGAGGTATATTTTTAGTGACATTTACATATAGAGAATTGAACAAGAATGTAGATATATTTTTCTTTGTTGTGCTAAGGGAAGAGGTATCATATTTTTAGTGACATTTACATATAGAGAATTGAACAAGAATGTAGATATATTTTTCTTTGTTGTGCTAAGGAAAGAGGTATAATATTTTTAGTGACATTTACATATAGAGAACTGAACAAGAATGTAGATATATTCTTCTTTGTTGTGCTAAGGGAAAAGGTATAATATTTTTAGTGACATAAAATATAGAGAATTGAACAAGAATGTAGATATAATATTATTTGTTACGCTAAGGGAAGAAGTATTGTATTTTTAGTTACATATACATACAGGGAATTGAACAAAAATATAGTTATAATATCCTTTGTTGGTAATGTGTTTTGCACAGGTAGAACTTATCAAAATTATAGATAGCATGTTATTGTTGGTAGCTTCTTTGCAGAGATAGGTTTAAACATGAATGTAGATGTAATATTTTTGTTAATATTTTTTACATGTGTAGAATTGAACAAGAGTGTAGATAGAATGTTGTTATTAGTGATATGTTTGCATGGTTAGAATTTACCAAGAATATAGAATATTTTTGTTGATAGGAAGTTTGCGGAAGTAGAGTTAAACAAGAATGTAGATAGAATGTCTTTGTTAATAATATATTTACATGAGTAGAATTGAACACTAATGTAGGTAGAATATTATTTGTTTGATGTTATATTTTTGCAGAGGTAGAATTGACTAAGGATAGAGAATTTTTGTTGGTAGCCAGTTTACAGAGGTAAATAAGAATGTAGATATAGTATTTTTGTTGTTGGCAATATGTTTGCATGATGGGATTTAACAAAAAAGATTGTTTTCTTGGTAGTTATGTTTGCAATAAGTATAATCCTTGTCCATGTGAAGGATGAACTGCTGGGAACTAATGTACTTACACAAGTAGAAATTTATTTACTGTGTCTTCTTTATGTTTGTGATAAATTGCCATTGCACAGTGATATCTTTCAAAACATTTAGATTACTGATTGTCCATAATATAGGTGATACCCCCATGTGTTACCAACATGCTAAGAGGAAGCAAAGAATAGTAACCCTGTGACCTACCCTGCACATTGTAAGAGGTGACTAAGTGAAGGTTCAGCCAGTGTGTGGGCCTTTAAAGGAAGCAAAGAATAGTAACACCATGACCTACCTTGCATGTCGTAGGAGGTGACTAAGTGAAGGTTCCACCAATGTGTGGGCCCTTTAAGGGAAGCAAAGAATAGTAACACACTGTAACATACCAAACATGTCATAAGAGGCAATGAAGGAGGACTGGGCTTGGGGTTGGCTTCCCACATTCCATAGAAAAACCTTAGCTGCAACCAATAACAGAAATAAGGAGGACATTGACAGTTCTTCATGTGTATTCACCATTACAAACTGACTTGTATCCTTGTATTCACCATTACAAACTGACTTGTATCCTAGAGCATGGAACAGCTAAGGTTAGGAGGGCTTGGAGTGAGTTGGTTGAGGGCGTGTGCCTCGATGGGGGATGAAGGATGAAAGAAGAAGAAGCTAGTACAGAGAATAGCTAGTACAGAGAATAGCTAGTACAGAGAAACTAGTACAGAGAATAGCTAGTACAGAGAATAGCTAGTACAGAGAAGCTAGTACAGAGAATAGCTAGTACAGAGAATAGCTAGTACAGAGAATAGGATGATGGGGGATGAAGGATGAAAGAAGAAGCTAGTACAGAGAATAGCTAGTACAGAGAATAGCTAGTACAGAGAAGCTAGTACAGAGAAGCTAGTACAGAGAATAGCTAGTACAGAGAATAGCTAGTACAGAGAATAGCTAGTACAGAGAAGCTAGTACAGAGAATAGCTAGTACAGAGAATAGCTGGTACAGAGAATAGCTGGTACAGAGAATAGCTAGTACAGAGAATAGCTAGTACAGAGAATAGCCAGCACAGAGAATAGCCAGCACAGAGAATAGCTAGTACAGAGAATAGCTAGTACAGAGAATAGCTGGTACAGAGAATAGCTGGTACAGAGAATAGCTGGTACAGAGAATAGCTAGTACAGAGAATATCTAGTCTAGAAACTAGGTGATACCTGTCCATCATCTGGCTACTGGGGGGGGGGGGGGGAATGTAGTCATACGTATCAGTACATAAAATATCGGGACAATGCTGGAAAGGAGTAAATTGACAGCATCAAAATAGAAATGGAGAAGATGCAGTTAGACATGCTTAAATTAAGTCAGGACTCATTAATAGGTGCTGGTGAAATAAAATCTGACAATTATAAAATTGTATATTCTGGATGTGTGTGAGGGAGTGTGTATGGGTGTGTTATTGTGTAAATGATTTATATTTGTGTGAATGTGAAAGTAACATACACGATAGATAATTGATGTGTGAACAATGAGCCAAATGTAAGACAGGCCTGCGTGCCCAATTTGTGGCCCTTTGAAAATACAGTTTGTTCATTTGAAGATGGATAAGTGCTTGCAAGGTGTGCATAACCAAATTTATCACATCTTAATTAAGAAAAGATACAAAAATGCATTACTATCAGTCAAAGTAAAATTGGGGGTCTGCTACCATAGTGATCACATTCCCATGATCAGGTAAACAGAACAACCAGGAATGGTAGTTTATACTATCAGCTGTTAAAAACTGATCAAGAAATGAAAGAAAACTCAATGTAGCAATACAGCATTGATGCAACGCTGGAGTAAAAATAGAAGGAATTGAACATATATGGTAAGTGTTGAAAGACTATAACAAAGCCATTTAAAGAGAACATTCCACCATAAAATGAACCATACAAACAAAGTTGATGATAGAAGAAGTATTACTTCTAATGGATTACAGAAATGTAAAACTGATACAGATGTATATAATACAATTCACAGAGACATATGATACAAGTGTAGCATTGCAAAAGAAAAGTGGTTACATGAGATAAGTGAAAGAATTAAGAAAAATCATAGAATAACATGAGAGCAACACACAAAGAGTTAAGTGAATTAACTGGGTGAAGGGAACAAAACTTCTGATTTCTGAAATCAAAGGAGGGACAAATATTAATGGCAAGAAGTGAACCTTTGCAGGATGGAGAGATTATATCATTGTCAAGTGATGTTATAACAGAAAACTTCAGAGACCGTGGAGAAGGTCCACCTACTTTTACAGCAGAAGTAAGAGAAGCAATCCATGAAATGAAAAATATAAAAGCCTCAGGGCTAGACAAGACAACTTTAGAAGGATTATTCACCATTTGAGCATCATGTATTGATATTACAAATCTGTTAAACAACATATGCAACAAAAACCATCTCTAAAGACTTATTAAAATCAGTTATTGATATTTAATAAAAACTAGATGTATAGATTATAGTGAACATAAAACATGTATTTTTATCATGAGCCATGAAATAAACATTTTATTAAGAATTGTCACTTTCTTCTTCTTCTTCTTCTTCTTCTTCTTCTTCTTCTTCTTCTTCTTCTTCTTCTTCTTCTTCTTCTTCTTCTTCTTCTTCTTCTTCTTCTTCTTCTTCTTCTTCTTCTTCCATTCACTTGAAATTTGTCTATATCTGCAATGTTGTCTCTTGGATGAACTTCACTGTCTTTTTTAGTTCACTCAGCAGTCCATAGAGTTTATCTTCCACTGTTGTTTCTCTGTTCCTGAAGGTTTGCCTAGATATGTCATATTTAGGCAGTCTTGGAGTATGTAATCTGCTGTCTGTGGCACCAATCCACATGTGCACATGGATAATTTGCCCATCTTGAATTTTGTATACATGTGGTTGCGTAATCTATTGTGAACTATCATCTTTGATCAAATATGCTTCTCTTTTGGTTTCAGTGTGGTGACAGTTTCCTTCAGCTCTTTGTGGACATGTGCATCTTTGCCATCAATGTGGACAAGGGTCAGATGGAGGCAAACAGGAATGAAGGTAACAGAGAAGCAGCAGCAGCCAGAAGAAACGATATGGCATCTATTTGTGACAAGCTATCAAGTCTTTGTCATCACATTTCCATCAAGGTAGCCAGGATGTGTGCTCTGACTGCCTTTGCTCTCAAGCCAACGGAGGTGTCTTTTAGAAAGATTGCTACCTTTTATGGCCAGGGCAGGAGTGGTTGTGACCAATCACTTAAAGGCAAGAGTCAATGTCCTGAAATGGTCAACCCTGCAACCTTATATGAGGTGGAAAGATTGTTGAACATGTTGAGGCCAGGATATCTGAATCCTGACCAGTTGTTTTCCAAAATACAGGTTTTATGTCGGACATATTTGCAGGAGTGCTTGAAAAAAGCAGAGGAATTTCAGAAGCTACAGTGCTCGTCTCAGAGTTCATCCGATAACAGCAGAGAGACTGCTGCCCAGATAGACACGTCAGGGACGAGTGCTTCTTCAACCACATCCTGTATGTCATCTATTTTGGCTGAATCTTTCTCCACTGAGGATATTCAAAACATTCATCAATTGCTCAGCAGAATGCGGCTTCTGAATATTGCATATTCAAATGCACCCTTGCAAAATCTAGAAGCTTTCACACCGACAATTCCATCGCTGCCGGGTTCAGCGAGTTATGACCATACTTATCAAGTAAACAAAAACAAATCAATAAAACAGCAGCATCAGCATAATCTGATTAAAGAAGGTGACAAAATTCAGGAGAAAGATAATAGAGCAGAGGAAAAACTTCAAACCACCAATATGAACCAGCCACCAAAAGCAGAACTAACACATCAACACTTACAATACACTAAGCAATTGCACGAGATAATTCAGGCAGCCTTAGAACAAGATTCAGCCACTTTACTCAAATTAGCACAATCTTCAAGTCCAGAGATGATACAGACTGCAATCAATATAATCAAGAGTAAGTTGCCAAACTCCTCAGTTTCTGTCCATGACCAACAGCACAAGTCTGCATCTTCACAAATTAACAACACAGTTTTATCTGGAGCTCATCCAACAGGTTCGGCCCAGTTGCAACCCTCAAATAATTTGCAGCAAAGACAGTCACAACCAAATTTACAGCCTAGGCAGGAAAGAATAAGAGAGGATCCATCGCAGACACAGAGTTCAAGGTCTCACTCGTACAACAAGCCAGTGGTCAAATCAGTTGGCAACAACCTACCACCTCCCCAGGTTCAGGCCATCAGAGTTCAGATACCAAATAGTGGAAGCTATTTAAGTCCATCAAATGTGACAGTAGTGGACAACGGGAAACAAGTCATTGCCACTTCAGCGGTGTTACACAATGTTAATCCAGTAACCACAAGCTCAAGAGCTTCTTCTGGGAATTTGTCTCAGCAAAAATTGAAAGCAGAAAGTCTTTTGTTAGCCAAGTCCTGTGTTGGTGAGATCAGGCACTTGCTGCAGTCTCAGCTGTCAGATCTTCAGCAGAAGCCCACCAGAGACCATCCTCAAATGTCTGGATCTGCAGCTACTTTGACAGGTGCCGGTATTGCTTCTACATCATCTGGGGTGGAATTTAGCTCATCTCATCGACTGCAGACGGCAGCTGAGCTAGTTAAACGGGCAACAGTGAGTAAAATTCAAGAAAACTTCAGCCAACGCATGCTGTACAAAATTCAGCAAAACATATCTAAACAGGAGCAGAATGGTATGACGTTGCCTGGCAGGCCTTATACACTTTCTATTTTACAGCCTCGGTCTCTAGGTCAGTCTCAGCGACGTGATCATTCAAGTAACCAGCAAACCATTTCAAACTTAATTGTACCTTCTTCAGTCGGCTTGTCAGGGTTGAAAATAGGCAATGCTAAGCCATGTCTACCACCAGCATCTCATGGTATACTTCAGTCAATCAAGCCACATATGCCAGGTTCTGTTGTGCCATCAGCGGCTAATGCCACACATAAACCACAAAACAGTTCTCTTGTCGTGATTAAACAACCAAAGATCATTAGCTTGTCAAACTTACCAGATTTTCCAGGCCAATCATCTGTCATTGAATCAAACACATGCCCAGCCTTGTATGTAACCACGTGCCCCGTGAGCTGTCTCAGCAACATTTCTCTGTCCACTTTGAATAACCATCACAGTAGTCCTTTCACTCAACATAACTGTTCCAACCCCAATGCAGTTTCTCAGTCCAGTTTGACTAACACACAAAATAGGCCTTTATACCAAACTAACCTTTCCAATCTGAACACAGTTACTGTTTCAAGCTTAAGCAATCAACAGCTCAATCCTTCAGTTCAGCATATCTTTCCAAAAATGGTTTCTCAGTCCAGTTTGAATAACTCACAACCTAAACCTTCATACCAACATATCCTTTACAATCTAAATACAATTAATGTTTCAAGCTTAAGCAATCAACAGCCCAGTCCTGTGGTTAAACATATCTTGTCAAACTTAGTTTCTCAGCCAAGTTGGAATAACAGTCATTCTCAACTGTTAACCCAAAATAGTCCCCCCAAACTTCAGACAATGACTGTTTCAGGTTTAAACAACCTACAGGCGAGCCCTTCAGTTGAGCATGCTACCAAGCCCAGCACAAGCACCCTTTCAGCATTCAACAATAAAGAGCAGCAACATTTAGTCCAAAATATCTGTTCCAAGCCTAGTGAAGAAATAGCTAGTGGTCAACAGCTTGAGGTAATTCTAACAAATGCTGCTTCGGTCAGGCCTCAGGATAATGCAACTGTCCTGTTACAAAGAGATGATTTTTCCAAGAGTAATGAAACAGTTGATAATTCCCAAGGCGTAACGAAAGGTGCAACTGTTTCAGATAGCAGTTGCTCTGATGTATCCAACAATGCCCTTTATCGTTGCATTCTTTGCAATGTTGCTTTCAAAACACTGGATGACTTAAGGTATCATGTGAAATATGTATGCAAGCCTGAACAGCAGTCGATCAGCTGTGTGCAATACTAAATTCAAACTGACCAAGGCTTCTGCCAAAAAATTCTGGAATTGAGGCAACCACAGTGTTCCAGTGTTTGCGTTGTTTGGAACTGTGCATCAGTGAGGCAGGCATCAAGCAGCATAGGCGGATTTGTAAGAAAGTTCCACTTAAATTCTCACAGTTAAAGGAGGACAGCCCAGATAATCAAGGAAAAGAAGCACTGACAGTTACTGTTGGTTACAACTCATCCAGCATTGAAGAGAATGATAATTGTAATAGGAGTGAGTCTGAGGGAAGCTCAGAGAAAGAATTGAACAACAAGACAGGAGACAGTTATGGTGGTCCTTTAGTTAGTGCTGTTTCCATGGACAGCTCTTGTCAGCTGTCAGCAGATGGTCAGCTAGAAGACAGCATTGATAAGAAGCCAGTTGCTAGTGCACTTGGTATCAGACAACCTATTAATGTAGGCATGGGAATCACCAGAGCATCGTGAACTAGAGAGCATTTCTAAACAAGAAACAGCTAATGATATGGAAATTAATACCTTACTGAAAAGTCAACAGATAGTTGTTACTAGTGCAGTTAGTCAGTGTGAACGCAAACAGCCATTAAGCAGTTGTCCAAGGGATATGTTTAGCATACAAGTAGTGAATGGTGCACAAATAAACAACTTGGTTAACACTGAATCAAGAATCATATCAAGCCAGCAAACACTGAATCATGTACAAACAAACAGCTCATTAAACACTGAATCAAGGATCACCCCTAGCCAGCTTGTGATGACTGATGCACTCACAAACCCTGAGTCAAGGATTATCCCTAGCCGGCTTGTGATGACTGATGCACAAACAAACCCTGAATCAAGGATTATCCCTAGCCAACACGTGGTGACTGATGCACACACAAACCCTGAATCAAGGGTAATCCCTAGCCAGCATGTGGTGACTGATGCACAACCAAACCCTGAATCAAGGATTACCCCTAGCCAACACGTGGTGACTGATGCACACACAAACCCTGAATCAAGGGTCATCCCTAGCCAACATGTGGTGACTGATGCACAACCAAACCCTGAATCAAGGATTACCCCTAGCCATCATGTGGTGACTGATGCACAGCCAAACCCTGAATTATGGATCATTCCTAACCAGCATATGGTGACAGATCCACAAACACACCCTGAATCAAGGATCATTCCTAGCCAGCATATGGTGACTGATGCACAAACACACACTGAATTAAGCAATGGTTTACTCAGCTTACCAGAGCCACCATCACATTTGGCATCTGCCGTGCCTATAAAGTCAGAATGTGTTATTCTTCCAGAACAACTGCCAGTTACTTTAAACAGCAGCACAACTCTAGCAGCAATGGCACCTGCTCCTGAAACTGTTAAATGTCATCTTGCTACATTTCAGACAGACTTAATCCAGCCAGTGTCTATGAGCAATTCAGAAAATTGCCCCCCTTTATCTACTGACTTGAATAACTATTCAAAGACACCCCAGATCTCTGTGGCTCCTGTCATCACAAATACAGCATATCAGATGCCACTGACTGCTGCATTCTTAAACACTAGCAGTGTTATTTCAAAGAAGAATACTTTATTTCCATTAAGTAAATTCTGCTTTTCCACAGATGATGTCATAACTAACAAAAACATATTAGGAAGTGATAACTTCGTGGAAGCATCTCCCAGGAAGCAGGCTTTAAGGATGACCAAAGTGTTACCTGGGGCAGCTTGTGCAGATCTGGATAAGTCCTGCAGAAACAAGTTTGCTATTTGTGAAGCATGTTCAAAGATAATCTGTTCTACCGGTAGTTTTCACATGCATTGTAAGATGTGTACTACAAGAAACAAGGCAGTGGTAAAGACCAGACCATTGCAGGAAAAAGTGCAGAATGCTGAGCATTTAAGGGAGGATGTATTCAGTGGTCTTAAGAGAGTTGTAGAAAATGTGCCAGGAGGAAATGGTGATGCACCCAAGGTTGAACATGTTGAATCTATGACAAGCAGTGTAGTGCCCATGATGCAAGTTTGTACAGATGTAAAGAAGAGAAATTTACCGGAAAACAAACACTGTTCAATGCTGCAAAGTAATGCAGAACAAGATGGAAGTAGCCAGAGAGATATACAAGAAATTAAGACTGGTGTTATGGCAGTAGACAGTGGAGCAGGAAATACAAACACAAGCGATATACTTGTATTCATGGAAAAAAGTTCAGAGATCAAAGAAGTGGTGATTAATGAATCGAAAGATGCTGATTTAATCACAAAGACATTGCCTGAAAGAATTGATACAGAAGATAGACTGAGTCAGGTTGAGAATGAAGAATGCAGCTTCATGAACTGTGTAGAGGGTGATGAGAAGCCTGACAAGACTAAGGCGAATGAGAATAAAGTTGTCAGAGACAGTACAGAAAGCAACACAAATTCCAGAACACAAGTGGATTCAGACAAGGGCAGCTTGTTTTGTCAAATTTGTCAAGTTTTGTATCGCCGTGAAAGTATTTTGTTGCAACATTTTGTTGTCAAACACTTGAGGCCATACACAGTTAAAACATCAAATAGCAGCTTGTCTTACGTCTGCCATTTTTGTCAGAATTCATTTACAACTTTTGAACAGTATATGCAGCACATGCCCCACCATTCTGTGATTGTCTATAAGAAGATTAAAAGCTTCCATTTAGCCCAGACTTCACAACGTTCTCAGAGAAATTCCCTCCATGAAAAACTGACAAAGAAACGTGTTATCAGCAAAAATATGACCATGACATTGAAGAAAAGTAAAGTTGCTTCAAGGCCTGCAGCAAGAAGATTTAAAAGTCAAAGTCTTGCTGTTAGAACTCGGGCCTTCTTAGATAGAAGGCGAATGTCCAGAGGATTGCCCAGCTGTTGTGAGCCAGCTGGTGAAGATAACAGTAATAAATCTGATGCTATTGTAGTGGAGCAGAGGTCAGCAGTAGTGACTGCTTGTTCTCCCGCGACCACATGTTTAATTAACAACAACATTGCTGACCATGATGAGCCTTGTTGCCGGCTGGAGAAGAATGCTCTCATCTCTCCAGAACTTGTCAGGGAGAAGATTAACCAGAAGATTAATCAAGGTAATCAAGTAGTTGATAATACCTGTGATGGGAGCAGCAGAAATACAAAAGATTCTCCAGTAGCCAGAAGGAAAGCTATTATGAAAAATCACAGCTGGATTTCTAAGAGGAGAAGAATGTCTGAAGTCAAAGAAGTAGGTGAAAGAGATCAAGAGCATAGCACACTGGGGAAGAGAATACACTCAGGTCAGCCTGGTTGTTACATAAATCCAGATCACTCAGGCAACAGAAATTCAGCAGATCTTCAAGTTGCTCAGCATGATAATGTGGATTTGTTAGAAGATTATGGCAAAACAGAAGAGCCCAGAAACAATGGCAGTGTATTTCTGAACCAGAGGCATAGAAAGAACTTACAGCCTAATGGTGCACAGCTGAAAAGTGTTGAAACACTGCTGTGTTCTAAAGATCTAGAAGCTGACTCTAATTGCAGTAGTGACTCAGCTATTTCTGCAGATCACCTGCAGTTGCCTGTTGTAAAAGATGCAAAACCCAGTGCAACTAACTTCCATGTTGATGTTACCACTAGGTCGTCTTCATTCGTTGCACCAAAGACAGTGAAGCCATCATTTCTCGATTCTTACATGACTTACATAAGTAATTATCCTTTGTCAGGAGACAAATCAGCCAGTAAGAAAGAGAAATAAGAGCTTGTGTTTTAAGGGATGCAAAGAAATTAACTACATCAGGCTGAACCCAGATAGGTGAAGTAGGTAAAATTTAGTCATACAAGAGAAGAAGGTCTCGTGAAAATTATCAGATGTCTTATTTATGAAAATTTACCTCTGAGCATTCCATTGATTACTTGGTTCCAGATTCAGACTACCTCTAATTGTTTTGAAATCAAAAACTTACCATTGAAGAACATTGTGTGGCCTGACATGTCCAGTCCATCTGTGCTGTAGGAAAAATCACCCCTCTGCAGAATGATCTATATCATTAGAGTGTGCTGTGGGAAAAATCACCGTCTACAGAATGATGTATATCATAAGAGTGTGCTGTGAGAAAAATCACCCCTCTACAGAATGATGTATATCATAAGAGTGTGCTGTGAGAAAAATCACCGCTCTACAGAATGATGTATATCATAAGAGTGTGCTGTGAGAAAAATCACCCCTCTACACAATGATCTATATCATCAGAGTGTGCTGTGGGAAAAATCACCCGTCTACACAATGATCTATATCATCAGTGTGCTGTGGGAAAAATCACCCCTCTACACAATGATCTATATCATCAGAGTGTGCTGTGAGAAAAATCACCCCTCTACAGAATGATGTATATCATAAGAGTGTGCTGTGAGAAAAATCACCCCTCTACAGAATGATGTATATCATAAGAGTGTGCTGTGAGAAAAATCACCCCTCTACACAATGATCTATATCACCAGAGTGTGCTGTGAGAAAAATCACCCCTTTACACAATGATCTATATCATCAGAGTGTGCTGTGGGAAAAATCACCCATCTACACAATGATCTATATCATTAGAGTGTGCTGTGGGAAAAATCACCCGTCTACACAATGATCTATATCATCAGAGTGTGCTGTGGGAAAAATCACCTGTCTACAGAATGATCTATATCATCAGAGTGTGCTGTGGGAAAAATCCTGCTCTGCAGAATGATCTATATCATCAGAGGTGTTGTAGGAAAAATCACCCCTCTGCTGAATGATCTATATCATCAGAATGGGATGTAGCAAGGTAATATATGTTTGGAGAAGTCTTTATTCGACTTGTGTGACCTGGAATTCCTCAAGTTTGATCAGCATTCATAATTGATTGATTGATTGATTGATTTAGGAACCGACATCACAGCATTCGGGGCATTCCCATAAGAGCTCCGTTCCCATCCTCAGAAGCCAGTGAAGAGTGTCATAATTTATGACACGGCAGATTAGAAGAGGTGCAGCTTAATGGAGATTAGGGAGATATTTACTGCAGCAGGATATGACAATATAAAATGAAACAAAGATCTTGCAGAGAAAAAACAAGCACACATGCATAAACATACCTGACCTGGGGTAAGATGATAAAACATATGTTCCGTGGAACAAGTTTCCTGATTCAATAAGTGAAGATACCATTTCTTAAACAAATTAGATTTTTAATGTCTAAATCTCCATTTGTGTGTTCATGTAATTACTGTGATCTTATCAGTTGTGCATTACAATGTATTTCAAATACCAACTTTGAAAGATAAGTTTTGTTCCCCACCATTTGCCCTGCACAGGTCTACTGCTGACAGAATTTGTTCATTGACCACTATGACTTCGGGGGAAACCCCAGCTTCATAAAGCAGGTAACAGATATTTCTCTGAAAAAGTACAATTCAAGCCGGTTGGGTTGATACAGATGATATTATCCACTGTATGCTGGTTGGTCATGGACATACCGGCCTAGCATGTCTCCCATAAAAGCTTTAGTTACATAGAAACAGATGGGTTACAGCAGCTCTGTGACTGCTCCATAATATATGATTGGTTGGTTCATGGCGCCTCTTAAATACTGAGTTTTAACTCCTTTAACGGATTTAGTGTCGAAGGAGAATATATCTCCAAACGTGAACCTCCCATTTGGACAGGAGGAGAATATATGGCTATACCAGGGTCATGGTGTTGTTTGTTTTTGTTTCGTAGTATCTTCAGCAATTTGAATGCTCGGTGAACAGAAATGTACTTTATGGTACTTGTTCATTTGATTGTCAACTGTTTGGTCCAAACCAGCTTTTTCTTTGGCACAGAATTGGTTCAGTCTAATGTATGTCTATTCATATTGTGTCAGCCCTGAAAGTGGTTTACATCTATTGGAGCAAGGTTGGTGTAGAGACTCTCCTTCCGACCCAGTGTGCCCAATCACCATCTTCATGGGGACTTGCAGACTCTGGTTGCAGAGGTACTTGTAATTTACAAGTCAAGGACGAGAAGTCAACATCTTAGTCCATCTAGCCGGTTGAGAGGTTGAACCCACCACCTCGGCATCGAAAGTTTAAAAATAGCAGTCTGAACCATTTGTATAGCTAACGTGTTGTTTGTCTCAGTGAGTGGTTGGTCAGGCCTTAACCCTACCAGACCTGAGGCCCTAACCCTAACTGTCCCCTATACCTGGGCTCCTGAGCATTAAAGAGAAAAAAACCAACATGATATAGAAAAATAGTTACACGCAAACAAGTGGTTAGAATAAGATGGAACTTGGAGACACTGTAGAAAATAGGTCTACCTTTCATCTAGCGCCAATATTCTACCTGTGTATGCCAATCAACCCAGCAGGATGAGCCTTGTTTCACACAGAGGTACTTCTTGCAAAGTGAGCACCAGATGTTGCTCTTCACCTTCTTGCATGGATTGTCTTTGTAAGACACTCTGGGATTTTGCTTGTACCTGGAGTGCTTTTCCATGCACACAACACAGATATGATTAGACGATGTCCCAGGGGGAATCTCTGGAAAATGATTGCCAGGGGTCATCCGTTGAGGGCAGGGTTCCTTTTGTGGGTGGCGGTGGGCTGATGTCCTGTATCTACCAATAAGTTGCAGGCACAGTTTCTGAATATATCTGGTGAAATAATCTGGCTTTTTTTATCTGTAAACTGCTGCTTTGAAGCATACAAGATATAAGAATTATAAATGGCCCACATAAAAATTTTTATAAAAAGCTGCCGGGGCCAGCGGTAATGACGACGAGACCGGGTCATTTTTGTCACAACCACTCATATATTTATTATAGTCTTTCGCCAGCTGTGGCATCTGTATTTCTTGCACACTGCCATCTTTATTCTCTTTATTACAACATTTTGGGTTAGATCGTGGTAGTTTGAAATAAATGTGATGGGCTTTCTATCCTGCCAAACTAAACATGTTACACTTTCTTGACATAGATAGCAACTGTCACCCCTAGCAAGGTTTTTTACACTTTTCAGCTTTTCACTTTTTCACGTTAAACCACACAAAGTCAATTCAAACACATGGGGGCAGACATTTGCAATGACTAACCATGAGATCTGACCATGATTGGTTTATTTTTAGTTTGTGACACATTTTTTTCACGTACTAGGCAAAATACCGAAAATTAGGTTCAGCGGTCTAGCATGTCTCCTTTACATATGTGTATGTAGATCCTTGACTTCTAATTCTATTATAGGATAGATACCTTGTGTTAACCAAGGATTCCCCCACAGGTAATGTTGCTGTTGTTGTTGGAAAACTTCAGAAACTGTGCTTTCTCATCAGAGTTGGATGCAAATTTGTTCAGAACATGAACAGTAATTTTCCTGAAAGGCAATAAGCCCGAACAATAATTACTGATGTATTAAATTAGTATTACGATTGATCTTTTGGTGCCATTTATTTATAAATTTGTATCCTTCATTTACTTGAGCTCTTGAGTGCCTGTTGAACATTCCTGTTTGATATCTACTGCTATCATGAATTGTTTCTTGATGAATACTGTTAGTTGCTGTTTGACACGATCACATATCCGGTCTGTTGGATCTAGCAATCTGTTTAAGTTGAAGTTCCTTTCCATTCATGTATGCAGTTTGTCAGTTTGATTTCACATGTATATATCTAATGTGAATGATGTTTCATTTTTGTATATTTTTATATATCACATTAACTTATTGCTAACAGTTGTTTTTTCATGTATTCCAGCTATGTTGTTGTAGTCTGGTAACATTTTTAAATATTTTAATCTGTGAACATAATATGCTATTGGAAAATGACAACTACCATCTGTGTTAAATTAATTCTTGAAAATTTAACAGAATAAAGTTGATTACTTATGTAATCAAAACACAAATGTTCTTATGGCTATGGTCACATCCTAAGATATGAAGAAACACTAAAGAGAGTACTGGATAACATAACACTGGGGAAAAGAGGAAAATGTAGACTAAGGAAAACATTTATAAAAGAAACATGGTTGGATTGATCAGTCTAGACATACATGGAAATACAAGGCCATAAATAAACACACATGTAATGCTTGGCGCTCATAGAAGTAGATGAAAGAAGTATGACCAGAGGCTGCTTTAGACAACACAACTGAAAGCTATAGCTACCAACCGGGATTCAGACCCATGTCCTCCAAATGATGATAGTCTCTCACTGTAGGAACAAGTGTACTTCGACGTATGCAAACTAGACCAAGTACAGAGTGGCACAAAACAGACAGTTGTGAAATGGAATGATTAGGAAGTTTTCTGACTAAAATTGCATGTAAAATTCCTTTTTAAGTGATTCATCCTTACCATTTGCTGGTGTATAACACTGGATCACATTGTGTTTGCTTCCCTTTTATTATTCAGAAACTCACTGCTTGTTGCTTTATTTGTGCTATCTCTGCCTCTTTAGATAGCATTAGAACCACTTCTTCATTGTAGGGGCATTTACCTCTGTAAAGTCTGAGAACAGCACTATTTCACTTGTGTTTAGAAGTCTTTTGTCTGTTTCTTTCTACCTTGTTTTGCATAATTCCAAAATACTTATCTTATAAATATTTCACTTCAACTACCATTTATGTTGCCTTTCCCAGTTCATATATAGTTCTAACATTGCAGGTGCTAATTCTGGATATTTTCCAACATGACAGGGGGTAAGTCGGTGATCCATACTGCTTACAATTTTCTCTACAATGCGTTGTACTTCTTCTAGGAAAAGTCTCCTTTCATCTTGATTGGTTTGTTTCTTTCCTTGTCTTTAGACTTGTTCATGGTTGGTTTGATTTTATAGCTGTAGTTTTCTACAGGGTGGATTAGCTACTCCCACCCCAAACCTGCTTAGTCACTTCTGATAACATACATTGAACAAAATATACATCTGTTGAACATTATACAGAAAAGGTTATCTTGGCTTTGTCACAATATTATACAGGGGTCTATCTGAAAATACTGGAGAATAAAATATAAGGCTAGAGAAATCTTGGAAAAACTACATCACAAGCATACAAGGTCGTTGGGACACAAACTTATGCTGAACTGAAGAGAATTATTGAGTCTAAGAGACAGTGGAGTGACATGATCAGATGACTTTGTGTCTTTGTATTGACTGACCTAAGGAATTAAACTTCATCAGTACCTGGCTGGTGCATCTGAGTGATCAAGTCATGTGACAACCCTCATTCTTTAGTGCTGTTGACAAACTCATGGGCAGTTGTCTTTACATGCTGTAATTGGAAAACTAACTAGTTTTTTTTATGTTATCTCAGTAAGCTTACCCATTAAATAAATTGTAATATTTCTGTATTCAGTCATAATCCAGTAATGTTTTATCTGTTATCTCAGTAAGCTTACCCATTAAATCAATTCCAGTCTTTCTGTATTCAGTCATAATCCAGTAATGCTGTATCTGTTATCTCAGTAAGCTTACCCATTAAATCAGTTCCAGTCTTTCTGTATTCAGTCATAATCCAGTAATGTTTTATCTGTTATCTCAGTAAGCTTACCCATTAAATCAGTTCCAGTCTTTCTGTATTCAGTCATAATCCAGTAATGCTGTATCTGTTATCTCAGTAAGCTTACCCATTAAATCAGTTCCAGTCTTTCTGTATTCAGTCATAATCCAGTAGTACTGTATCTGTTATCTCAGTAAGCGTGCCCATTAAATCAGTTCCAGTCTTTCTGTATTCAGTCATAATCCAGTAATGTTGTATTTGTTATCTCAGTAAGCTTACCCATTAAATCAGTTCCAGTCTTTCTGTATTCAGTCATAATCCAGTAATGTTGTATTTGTTATCTCAGTAAGCTTACCCATTAAATCAGTTCCAGTCTTTCTGTATTCAGTCATAATCCAGTAGTACTGTATCTGTTATCTCAGTAAGCGTGCCCATTAAATCAGTTCCAGTCTTTCTGTATTCAGTCATAATCCAGTAATGTTGTATTTGTTATCTCAGTAAGCTTACCCATTAAATCAGTTCCAGTCTTTCTGTATTCAGTCATAATCCAGTAATGTTGTATTTGTTATCTCAGTAAGCTTACCCATTAAATCAGTTCCAGTCTTTCTGTATTCAGTCATAATCCAGTAATGTTGTATTTGTTATCTCAGTAAGCTTACCCATTAAATAAATTAGTCTTTCTATATTCAGTCATAATCCTGTAATGCTGTATCTGTTATCTCAGTAATCTTATACATTACATAATTTCCAGTCTTTCTGTATTCAGTCATAATCCAGTAATGTTTTATCTGTTATCTCAGTAAGCTTACCCATTAAATTAGTTCCAGTCTTTCTGTATTCGGTCATAATCCAGTAATGTTCCATCTGTTATCTCAGTAAGCTTACCCATTAAATCAGTTCCAGTCTTTCTGTATTCAGTCAGAATCGCTGCTGCTGCCATCAACCAATTCATGCCAAGCCGTCCTGTCTTGTGAAACTCCCTCCATGTCCTCCACACATTATTCATCACTGTCTTCAATTCTTGTTTTCATGTGGTTTTAGGTTTCCCACTATTTTGTTTGCCTTGTGGGTTGCAAACAAGGGAGTCTAGTTATACTATCTTCAGGTTTATCATTGTGTATCCTATCCAGCGCCAGCTTCTTTCCCTCAACTCTTGTTTAGTTCTCTCCGTGAACTCGACATTTGTGATTGTGTCATGCCACTTTAGTTCAACTATTCTGCACAGGCACTGTAGTTTATTAGTAAATCTATTAGTCATTCTCCCCATACTTTAGTGCTGTTTACAAATTCATGTGCATATCTTTCTGTGCCATAATGGCCACACAAAAAAAAAACCTGTTCAGTTAGTCAAAAACTGACATGCAAGCTCAGGACATTGCTTTACTTGCCCCATCCTTGTCTTCAACAACCAGCAAAGAGCCCCAATATTAAAAGCAGAATATTCATTAATGTTATATTTATTATCTCAGTAAGCTTACTCATTATGATGAATTCAAGTGTCTCTAATCCAGCATAGTCGCAGAATGCAGATCTTCTTCACGTCTGTGATGTTTCCTTTGTGCCTTAACCTCTCTGAGAACATGTTCATTTTGCATTTTTACTGCCCATAATATTTATAATATTCTTCAACATACGCTTACCTGCCAATCCAGTGGTCATGGGTTGGAATATATATACAAGTATATTCTTTATACTTTTTTCTTTTCTTTTTTTTTTTAAACTTTACTTGGGCTCCCAGTTCGACCTAGTCTAAAATGAGTACCGGGTCCTGGGAAGTAACGTCGGCCAGGTGTGATTTGTGACCACATTACCCACCAAGTGCTGATTGGTCTATAAAAATACAGGGGTAGCACCCGATGCACAGTTAACATTGAGTAAAAGAGTGCTTTACTTGCTTGCAATAAAACGACATTTATGTGATTTCATTGGATTTTTTTGCCTGCCTATTAACCACATATGATTAATTTTTCATACAATAACATTGTTTCTATGCAATACCTATGAATGATTTTCCTGGATTTTCACAAAATGGACTTGTAGCAAATGAACATTTTACAGTGTGTAAATGCACTTTTTGATCATCTGATTCTGTTCCAGAAATTAGTTTGTTCTTAAGGTCTTGCCCCGTTTGTAAAGGATCACTTTCTCTGCAGGATCAGACTGCTATAAAAGTGACTCAGTCTCCTCCCATAGAAGGGAATCGCAATGCAGTGCATGAAATTTGTGTTTGTTTGTTCTGTGCTGATGAAGGCTTTGGCTTCCATTTTGTTTCTTGTAATCGTGTTCTAGTAAAGCTCACATTCTACTTGTTGTTTTGTGGTGATTCATTCATTGCCATAAAATTGCTTAGCACCAGTGAGGATTAAAGTTTGTGTATGTCAGAATTGCATGTACTAAGGAAAGTAAAGAACCCCTTTACTTACCTTAAGGTGCGGTGAGCATATGCATATCATTCAGCACTCGTAGGAGGGGAGATTTGATCAGAACCATGCTGGCCATCTTTACTTCCCAACTCCGTTCCTGGCATCCATTTCAGGACAGGTCATCCTGGGAGCTTAGGTCAGTTTTAACATCTGGAACCCACCCCAATGTAGGTCAAACCCCTGATCCCCGAGATAGCAGGTGAGTGTCTAGCCACTACACTACCACGGCTCACACACATACTAGAGGCAATCTGTTGTGGATAGATGGTAATCCCATGACAGATTGGAGTGTAGGAGTGTGACACATTAGGCCTTCTCTTATTCTAGTCCATGACGTAATGAGATTGGGTGGTCAGTTTCCTTCCTCACAACTCTCTGGTATTCATTTTATGAAGGTGGGTTGACCCCTGAACCATACTGGTTCATATAGGCTGCTGTCCAAGAAGCATTTCCAAGTTAGAAATCAGTGGGGGGAACTGTTGAGGCCACTAAGACAATTACATATTCCAAGTTAGGAGAGCTAGTCACAAACATGTGCAGCATTTGTGATTCTGGTATACACACATCTGGATTCCTCGCTGGTGCTGTGGAGTCTGTGATCTACGGGTGGAGACTAGCACTTATGGAGATACCTGTGTTCAGTTAAAGTGTCCCTTTACAAACCAAACCCATACTGGTAGGGGCAAGAATCCTGCCACTGTTTTGGGTTTGACCCCGGACAGCTGACTTGGAAAGCAAACACACCAACCACTGTGCTGTTGTGACTTGTGTAGGTTTTCTCATTTTGACATTTAACCTGGGCAGCAATTTTTTTCATTTCCAACCACTGAATGATTTTTAACATACACAATGTGCATACTGTCCCTCTTTCTTTGTCCATCCTTATCTAAGTAGGCTAGGCATCCGATGTACTAGGCTAGGCATCTGATGTACTAGGCTAGGCATCTGATGTACTAGGCTTGCATCAGAGTGGAGAGTATTCCCCTCAGGTTCCTTTTTGGTTAAAATCCATGTTGTGATTTGTACTCACAAATACTATACAAAACATGCGAGACATGTCTTATAACAGTTAATTAGTAGATTGCTGGTGTCTGCTAGTAGAATTACTCTACACTTTGTGAGATGTGTTTGTAACTACCAACAGCTTGTATATCTCCTCTACCCTTAATGAGAAGTGATTGTATTTGCCTACAGCTTGTATGTCTCATCCTCTACACTTTGTGAGAAGTGTTTGTATCAACCTACAGTTCGTATATCTCCTCTACACTTTGTGAGAAGTGTTTGTATCAACCTGCAATTTGTATATCTCCTTTACAATTTGTGAGAAGTGTTTGTAT
Organism: Cepaea nemoralis; assembly: GCA_014155875.1. Classification (NCBI taxonomy): domain Eukaryota; kingdom Metazoa; phylum Mollusca; class Gastropoda; order Stylommatophora; family Helicidae; genus Cepaea; species Cepaea nemoralis. The sequence goes on along the minus strand of JACEFZ010027999.1, from coordinate 30,248 downwards.
CAGCCTGCAGTTCGTATATCTCCTCTACACTCTTGTGAGAAGTGTTTGTATCAGCCTGCAGTTCGTATACCTCCTCTACACTTTGTGAGAAGTATTTGTCTCAGCCGTATAGGATACATACATACATCCATCACCTGTCCACTGATTGGATAAGTGAGTGTAGATGTATCAATAACATTGAATTTTATGTATCATGTGAGAGCAGTAGCAACTATTGTGTAGCCTGTAAATAGTAACAGAAAATGTAGACTGTAATTTATGAAATTTTTTACTTTTATAGTGTTAATAAATGATCACTACAATGCATTGTTTTTGGTGCTAATTAAATAAATGAGAAGAGAGTAGCCAGAATGTCTGCCTCACAAATTGTTGGAAGTGTGGTCATTCCTTGGTGAGTTTTCATTTCCTTTTTCTTCAGCCTTTTACCCCCAGTGGAGCATAGGCTCTCAATAAATCCATGCCTGGCCCTGCTGTCAAAGACCTTATTCTAGCTGCAAGAAGTGCCATGTCACAGTGACAAACATTGGTGGTGAAGATGAGCTCGTATCAGCAGAAGATGGCTGATATAAATGTAATGTGATAATATACTACAATGCACAGCAGTAACAGATAATTTATTCACAAATGATCACTCTGTGGAGGTCTTTGCACTAACTTGCTATCCCTCAGGTAATGGGTTTCTCTTCCATTCACACTGGGTTTTTTTTCTGGCAGGCACAAAGCAAGGTCCACACAGTTATGCTCTTACTTTCTGCTCATCATCATCAAGTGCCCTGCCAGCTGGCGTAGCCGTTCATGGCTCTCCACAGATCTCGGTCTTTGGTGTTCTGGACCGTTTTACTCATAGTTTAGTAATTTTCACGCAGTCTATAAGACGGCTGTCCCACGCAGCCCTCACAAACAGTTACATCAGTTAGTATCTCTGAAGTCAGAGTGGGTTTGCCAGATGGCGAGAGACACTGGTAATAAGGAAAGCTAATTCACAAGCAAAATTCAGTCCAGTGCACTAGAAGATTTTTAAAACCGGACTTCTTGTGCAGACTTACCTTAAAAACAGTGAAAGAGAAGAATTAAAGCTTGTGTGTGTGAGGGAGGGAGTTGCCATAGTACAGTAGATAGGACACAGCCCTGTCAGCCCGGTGATCATGTGTTCAAATCCCCTTGAGCCAAGGATTTTTTTTAAAACACGCCTGGATTCATATGTCAATCCAGCCTAAAATAGGTTCCAGGAAATGTTCTGAGCAGTAAAGTTGCCTGATGTGGTATTTACCACGTCACCCATTAAGTGCTGATTGGTCTATACAATTACTGGACTAGCACCATACACTCATTAAGCCTGATGGTGTGGAAAAGAGATATATACATACTTTTTTTTAACAGTACCTGTGGGTATGGTATTGGTTATGCACTTGCTAACAGTGCATTCTGGCCAAACCCCTCTTTGAAAATGGGACTACTTTATTCTTCCATATTCCAAGATAGTGAAGGACAATAAAACTCGTCACAGAAATGCTGATTCATATCACCTAAGAAATGTAGCTGTTGTTGGATGATCACAGGAAGAAGGCTGTACACAATTTTATGTGGTTCAAACAGACTTACAATTTAACTCCATCTGTGTATATATTGGAGACATACAAAGAATTAGCTCTATGTCCCCAGCAACACACCATGTGTGACTGTACTTCTTATATTTGACCAGCGAACACTAAAGACAACATATTTGTCCTTAACAAGGTGTGTAGATGTGGCACTGTGAAAGTAATACACCAACAATTTTGTTGTTGTCATTATTTTCCCCTCTGGGGAGCTGCAGGTATATTCTGGGACCGAATAAGTTAAAGAGAGTGGTATGCATTTCAGCAATGGCTGCAGTCAAATATGAGTCAATAAGTAAGTCACAAATGGCTGTAGAAAAATAACTAAATATTATAATAACTTGAAACCAGTTTATTTTTATACATACATTGTCCCTTCATTTATCAACATAATTTCCACCAACATTGATTCACTTATCCCATCATTTTATCATTCCTCCCAAACCAGCTGCATAGAACTGCATGCTCTATTTTACAAACCACGTTTTCACTTCACAAATAAGGTGGGAAGTTCTGGAACATCCACCTTACAGCCCCGACTTAACCCCTAGTGATCTCCACCTTTTTGGTCCACTGAAAACCCACCTTGGCAGGAGACATTTCGCGAATGACGCCGAAGTTGAATGTGAAGTGAAAACGTGGGTTAGAAAACAGAGCACGCAGTTCTATGCAGCCAGTTTGGTAGGACTGATAAAACGATGGGATAAGTGCATCAATGTTGGTGGCAATTATGTTGAGATATAAAAAGACAATGTATGAATAAAAATACATTGGTTTCAAGTTATCATATTTAGTTATTTCTCTACAGCCATTTGTGACTTACTTATTGACTTCCCCTTGTATTTCAAAGATCTTGAGTTATACTACAATAATTATTACCAAATACTTAAATTCTCTTAGGTTATATTACAGTGACTTTTATCAAATAATTAAATTCTCTTGGGTTATATTACAGTGACTTTTATCAAATAATTAAATTCTCTTGGGTTATATTACAGTGACTTTTATCAAATAATTAAATTCTCTTGGGTTATATTAGTGACTTTTATCAAATACTTAAATTCTCTTGGGTTATATTACAGTGACTTTTATCAAATAATTAAATTCTCTTGGGTTATATTACAGTGACTTTTATCAAATAATTAAATTCTCTTGAGTTATATTACAGTGACTTTTATCAAATAATTAAATTCTCTTGCATTATACTACAGTGACTGACTACACCCAAATACTTCAGTTCTCTTCCTTTACACTGCAATGCCAACACTCAAATACTTCTCTTGATTTATACCAAATGACTTGATACATTGAATCAAACTAAAGCATTATCATACATGGTTTATTCAAGCAAAATTAAGCAAATCATCATACTTGATTAATTCAATCGAACTTAAGCAAATCATCATTCTTTAACAATGACCACACCCAAACGATGGCAGCCATAGTTGCACAGTGGCTAGCATACTTGCCTGCCAGCCTCAGTGGTCTTGGTTTGAATCTGCAACCAGGTAGATTTTTTTTTTATGGGCCTGAGCTCCCAGGTCAACCCAGTCTAAAATGGAAGAGGAGAGGAGGAAACTGAATCTACCCTAGAGTTCAGTTAGTCCCAATGGCGTTTCAGGACGCTGCAGTCAACCCCATCATTTTTGGTTGTTTGTGATCTCTTGGCAAGTTTACGTTCAGTAGTTTGCCATTGCTTTCTGAACGACCGGGACTCATATCATTGTATGAAAAATGGTGGAAGGTGATCTGCTTTCAAATCGTCTGCAGCTGTGTTTTGAACGCAGTATGTGGGATTGTGAATTAGTTTAATAACTTCTTCGCCAAAGTGCCGGCCAGAGATTGAACTGGCCGGAAAAAATCATCCTGCTCTACTGGGATTTAATCTGGACCACTGTTTTGGCAAGCAAGTGCACCAATCACCATGGCTCCAGACAATAGATAGATATGTTTAAATATGGCAATCACTTGTGCACACTCAATACCTGCTCAATTACACACACATTTAACAGCTAAAATAAGACAAATTGCATTAAAGTTGAGAAAATGAATTTAAATAAAACAACTACTCAGCTCCAAGGAAACCATTTTGGACACAGATTAACAGTCATCACTGCCAAACTATGATAAATTGTTCTTTTTATTTGTATTTCAACATTGCATCTTATGCTGTAATATTGTAATGTAAAGGTCCTTGACGCTTGGGCTATCACTAACTATTTTAGTAACATTTTCTAAGTTGCTTTTTAATTATGCAACCTGCATAGTTGGATAACTCTTGAAAAAAAAAATACAACGATACCTTATTTAAGTCTATAGGTCAATTCTAAGCCGAAATACTAATGTTTGTGTGTCAGTTTATCATTTAGTATGAACATAGAGGAAAATACTATTTGACCACTTTGACAAAGTGTGACCTACACACTCAAATCACTGTTGTTAACACACACACTAAAGGGAGATAAAAACTGCTGTTTCCTAAGGGGAAGATAACTACTGCCGATTTATATATATATATATATATATATATACACACACACATATACTGACAACGTCATGCTGTTATGGCGTTAGTCTGCACGTGCTGTCTGTCAGCGCGAGGCCGTGAGCGTAGGTCTATTTTGACCAGAGAAGTCTCAGACCGTGTAGCGTGATGAAAAATTACACATAAATACTACAATGGATGCTGAATGCAAATATGCATTCACTGGCATTCAAATCGCTGTGAATATTCCATAACAATATTAAATAGGGCTGAAGTATGACAAGGAAACAGCTATTTCCTGCCATTGAAATATCACATTACAGCATGCGATCTTCATCATTTTAGTTTGGGATGTTCCCTCCGACTTTAATAGTAAAAACATTACACAATATATGTAAAAGTGGATGCTAAATTGAATAGTACATACTAGAATCAAAGACGTCTACATAAAATGTGATTTGTGGGTCTACTTACGTCTTAGAAAGACAGTCTGTATCTCCGGGATGAAAACGAATATCAGATGCACGAGAAGTACAGAACGTAAAGCACAGAGGAAAAAACGTCAAGTAATCGGTTCTCATTTAAACGTGATCTTGAAATAATCTGGAAATTTAACATCATGAGTATGCCGAATCTCCTCAGATCGGAGACGTGAAAAACATGTCGCCGAATATAACAGAGAATATATTCCGTTTTAATTTGGTGATCGTGAATCGTAGTGGCTAGCTATCATACTTAGCCCAAAGCTATGTTACAATACATGAGAATGAATGAACAAACGTTATTTTACATGAGAATCAATGAACAAGTATTATCTTACATGAGAATGTTCACCAGCTATTGTTGTGCTCAATATAAACTGTTACATTTATCTGGCTTTGATGGAAGTAACAACCTCCTGACTTCAGCAAGAGCTAGACACTCAAGGAGGTGACATTTGACAGTATCATAATAATCTGTTCTAAACATTCTCTAAAGTGAAAGTGAATTATCCTTTCCCATACCTTGAGGAGAAAATACTTGGTAAATGGTGCTAGCTTCACTTGATGGGTGAAGTGCTCACATCACACATGTCACCTTTACTTCCCAGAACATTTCCTAGCATCTATTTAGTCTGGGTCGACCTGCGAGCTTTGGTCAATTTAAAGATTCACCATAGTTGGGATTTGAACATATATACACTTGGCCAGCAGGCAAGCATGCTAGCCACTACACTATCACAGCTCTCTCAGCTTAGCTTTTTAATTTGCAAGTGCTTTGCAGGACATGGTGCTCAACCCCAGGTTGATTTTCTAGTAAATTTTACAGACCTAAAAATTCTGCAACAGATTTACAACATTTTGACTGTACAATAAATTATTACGCAATTATCTCTAATGTAAGCTCTTACGTGGCTGGCCGAGTGACTAGAATGTCGGGCTCTCATTTGGGAGAACCGGGTTCGAATCCTTGGTAAGGTGTGGAGTTTTTTTTGTCCGGGGCAAAAAGAAAACTCTAACCTGCACAGTTCGTGGCGACTGCACTAGCCATGCGACCTTAATTCCTCAGGCTCAAGACCCCCTGTCCTACACCGCAAGATACTATAGGCAGTAAATGACAGATAGTAAGCTCTTATGTGAGTGTTCTGTGGTGGAAATTTGTTCAAGTGCAGGTTAAGAGGTTTGTTCTGTGTTAGAAGTCAAACATATTGTGTTCTGATCCTGTCTTTGGGGTCAGAACCAGATATATATTTGTGCTACCTTCTCAGTGGAAGCCGCAAGGGTATAATGGCAAGATGCTTGCATGCCAGCCTGGTGGTCATGGGTTGAATGGGTCATGGGTGGTCAAGGCAGATTTTTTAAGTGACCTGGGCTCCCAGCTTTTAATTGGTAGCAGGAAATATTGGAAGTTTTCAGAGCAACTCCATCAGTAAGCTAAGGAAGATCGAGAAGGACTGGACCAGAAAGCAAAGGCTTGAATTTTTGACAAGGTCAAGACTGACTAACATCCGTTCATTTTTGTGCCAGGACACGCGGATATAAAAGGAAATGAATGAGCAGATAAACTTGCCAGCTTGACTGCTGTGGGAAGCGGGCAAGCAATGGACCAGGCAGACATCTTGAATGCCCTCATGGAGGCAAGATGAGTACATGACTCGAGGGATGGGTGTCTTGTGCAACTCTGACCAGGCTGCAAGAACATCGAGTCAAACGGGGTTAAGCTAGACAAGACTACCATGCAGGAAGCCAAAGAGGAATAGTCAACCATCACAGAACTAGTGTTGTCAGTAGCTGTATGCGGAAGGAGACTGAAGAGAGGATCTGAGCACTAGTGTACTAATAGTTTGATATGCAATGAGGATGATCTGTTGACTAACTTTTGTTTTTGTCTTGATCACCTCACTCACCAGTTTGCTTGCTTTGTCTTCACTGTATCAGGTAAGTTTAAATGACCAGGAATTCACTGGAAGATTTTCCTAATCTTGTAATAGTGTAAAAGGGTCCATTACTTTTTTACTTTACTAAGAACATAAGTCCTAAAAATGAGTAAAACTGAGTACTAACAATTCATTGAACGGAAAAGAGAACAAACAAATCTCTTCAACAAGAACTCAATCTTGAAGAGGATGCATTATTAACACAAATAAAATTGAGGAAAATTTAATATTTTAGCCACATAAAAAGACATGAATATCTTAAAAGATAACTATGGGAGGAGGCGTACCAGGGAAGAGCAGAAGAGAAAGATTACTTCTTAGAAGGATTTGAGAAGTGATGCGTAATTTACACAAAACAAGAGGCCTAAAAATCTGGCTTATATATACAGGCATCAAAATACTGTTACGAGAAAGTTTTCCATAAAACAGACCAGTGGTGATGATGATGTAATATGTGGCTATCTGGTGGTTAAATTAAACTCCAATAACACAATCTGTCTTTACACTCTACAGAGTCGAGTGCAGAGTTTCCATTTTTTTGTAAATATCTTCACACTTGCTTTTGTTGGCAGTTTCAAACTCCAGGAATGGTGCCCGACCCATTTTACCAGCCACTAGCTTTTCAGTTGCCGTGATTGCCATGGTAATGTGCTCTTTATACTGGACGTCTAAACGCTGCAGTTCTGCAACCTGTGAGATAAAAGATTACACTTCATTAAACAGCTTTTTAATTAAACAAGGAATCCTAACATTTGTAACTATTACTGCTGAAATACGCATACATATAATAACTTATATGTGGTCCATGCAGTGTTTTTACAGGTTTCCTGTTCTGTGCTAAGTAAATTACGTTTAAAGAATTATACAGCTGAGGGGGGAAATGTACAGGAAAACAAAATAGAAGAGATTTTTGTTAAAACATTATCATTTTACATGTTGAGATGGCCCAAGAGGTGAAGGAGGCGAAACAAGAACATGAATTTTAGATGAGGAGGAGTTAAAAAAGCTCAATCACCAAAATGGAATAGGGTGCACACCCGGGAAGGCTAACTCAATCAAAAAAAAGCCTGAAGAAATTGTATGTGTCAGCTGAAAAGTGAAAATATCACAGCTTTGCTGTAAAAACAGGCACAGTGCATTTATGTCTAAATCAAACATTTCAGATGTACGAAGAAGAATAAGGTGCACAGTTAAATTGAGTTGAGTCAAGAACCGACATCGCTGCACTCAGGACATTCCCATACGTGCTCCGTCCCCTCGTTCAATAAGGTGCACAGAAAAGCAATAAGGACGTGATTTTATTTTTTTTAAAAGAGAGAGAGAAAACATCCTTCAGTTTTACATACTGCTATTTCCTATTTCTTTGAACATGCCAATTAAATCAACTCTGTAATTCATCATCTTCCACTTCTGCCGTCAAGCGTCGTGGGGAGGAATAATTGGTGTTGCAGCGCCCGGTGGACGGCACTGGATAGTGTCATTGCGTGTGGTTGTACAATGTCTCTGATGTCATCAATCCATTTTCTTCTTGGGCGTCCTCTTGGTCTCGTCGCAGATGATCTTTGATGTAAGGCCAGTGATGGTAGTTGCTGGTGTTGCATTCTAACAACATGGCCAAACCACCTGATCTTCTGTCTTTCAATAAATGTGGCACAAGGTGTTGATCCCACAGTCTGTCCGATAATAGCATTTCTTACTCGGTCTCGATTGTTAAGTTGGCAGCTCTCCTCAGGCATCTCATTTCACAGGTGTTGATTTTGCGAAGGTGTAATTTAGATAAAGTCCAGGTTTGAGATTTGTAGCATAGGGTTTGTGTGAATATGCTGTTTACTATCCGTCGTTTTGCGGACATGGGTATATTTGGATGTTTCAGTAAGGGTGATAGTTGATATGTAAGTGCACTAGCTATTCAGGAACTCTGTAATTAAATAAGCATTTTACATGCCTCTGAGGTGTATGGGTATATGCAGCCTCATATTATTATAGACCAATCAACATCACACTGGCCGCCTTCACTTCCCAGGATATTTCCTGGTACCCATTTAGGCTGGGTCAACATGGCTACCCAGGTCCATTTTAATCATTCTTGATGTTGACCCCTCAAGGGTCAACTGGTCTATAAAACGGGGCTAGTGCCTTGTGCCCAATATGCCTTCAGACTTTATAACGTCCTTTACCTTTTACTGTATGTGAAAGTCTAATACTGTTTACCTTTTTGGTAGTTTCTGCCATGTGATTTACATGAGATGTTTATTTGAACAAATAAATTAAAAGAAGAATTTTAACAACAAACTTTCAATTCAAAATAAGAACTGATTAACTGGGTCCACCTTCATTTAACTATAAACTATCCATAAGTACTTCAACCCCTTGTTTAACCCCATCTCTGTGCAAAAACTTCATGACAACAGCAAGGATCCTGAAATGTCTTTACCAAAATCACATATGCCATCTAGATTCACACATGCTATAAACAAGACCTCATCATCACGTATTTCAGCCCTTTAGCTGGTTCAGAAGCTTCCAGATCATACCATTCCACAGTTGTCTGCCTTGTGTTGCTCTCTTTGATTCCACATAAATCTATATCCAAAATCCTGCGCATGTCTGTTTTAGAAATGTTGCCCTTTCTGTTTTTTATAGTACTTTGTCTTTCCTGCATCCCTTTGGTGTTTCTTCATATCTTAATGTGCGACCAAGCCATAAGAATAAACAAGGGATAATGTTATACAGCATTTCATTTGTTAAATTATCTTACCAACAATAATCTGTACCGAATAAAATAAAAGCTTGTGTGTTACCAAGGCCTATCACAGAAGCAAAGAATAACAACACTAACTGATCATGAATGTTATAAGGGACTAAAAAGGGTTGGTGTCAAACTAGCTACCTCATCCCATAGAAAATGTTTGCAAAATCCAATGAATCATGAACAAGACTACAAAAGATTTGGCTTTAGTTGGCTGAGGGCAGATAAAGAGAAGAAGAAGAAGAAGAAGAGAAGAAGAAGAAGAAGAAGAAGAAGAAGAGAAAGACATAGAAGAAGGAGAAGCATGAGGAGAAGAGGAAAATAATTAAAAAATTATGGTACCTTCTCAGCAGCATCTGATCCTTCAGTTTTAAGCTGAGCTTGCAAGTTCTGAATCTGCTGGGTCAACTGCTTGTAGTCAGCATCAATCTTCTTGCGGCTGGCGATGAAGGCAGCCATGTCCTTGCTGGACTTATACTTGTTGACTGCATCATCATAGCTCTGATACAAGGCACTGCGGCGGTCGTGAGCACTCTGCACTTCATCAACCAAAGATGAGACTCTCATGCGACTTTCTTTTGCCTCGTCCTGCCAAAAGATTAGGGAATCATGAATATATGGCCAGTTTGTTGAAAGACTGAGTTTGATGCAACAGGTTAACTGAGTCCTGAAAAGGGTAGTGAAGCTGGAGTAAGGACTTTCCTCTCAGCCCTGTAGCACCTCTATGGGCATTTGTTATTTACAGCTCTCCTTCCCCTCTCCTAGAACAGAAACTAGCAGGGCATGCAAGATCAGCACTTGAGCTTCACATCTGCTGTGTACATGTATAAGTATGGATTAAAGAATAAACATCTTTCCATTCAGAACATTCCCACATGTGCTACATTCCCACATGTGCTACATTCCCATATGTGCTACATTCCCATATGTGCTACATTCCCACATGCATTTCATTCCCACATGTGCTACATTCCCATATGTGCTACATTCCCACATGCATTTCATTCCCACATGTGATACATTCCCACATGTGATACATTCCCACATGTGCTACATTCCCAGATGTGCTACATTCCCAGATGTGCTACATTCCCACATGTACTACATTTCCCACATGTGCTACATTCCCACACGTGTTTCATTCCCACATGTGCTGTGTTCCCTTCTTCAGTAGACAACGGATGAGTTTCCAGGGGGATGGTATTAGTGGCAGCTGGCTTAAATTTCAGCCTGTATGTTCCCCTTTGCATTAAGTGCCATCCAGATCTCCTGCTCCCTCTTCACTAAATCAGCTCTTTAGATGCAGATCCTCTGTTTTGCTGCACTTTCAATCAGTCCCAGAGAGCCTACAGCACATCAGCCTTGTCAGAGAGTAGCTCGCCATGGAAATAACAGCAGCCAGTGTATCAGACTGTTCATTTCCTAACACAATTGCTGAGGGATTTTCAATATATAAAATGTGCATACAGTAGCAGACCTTCTATATTTCACCCTTATCTGGGAATTCCAGACATACAATTATACTGCTCAGGAGATCGGACAGTATGTCATTAAAAACATTAGATCTTAAAAAAATATTTTCATCATAGATATTGTGAATGCAGGGACTGAACCTGGTACCTTTTGAATTGTAGGTTGATGCCGCTCTTCTAAGTTGCTTAAAAGGCACACTTATTTAAGCCCTGACTATTTTCTCACTGCGTTTCAACACTAACTTCCACGGTACAACTTTGGACATATCATGATGTCAATTTACTGACTGAATTCAAGGAATTTATTGATCAAACTCTGAAATGATCTATTAATGCTCCAATCTCTTTCTTCAAGTTACATTAGGAGAGGGCCAGCTCAGACCACAAACTCTATAGAGGATGGCACTATCTCAGCTTCCTTCCAGGAAGCCAGCACAAAAGCATTTTATGAGCAATGTCGAGGTTAAACAGTAGTAAGAACCAATGGTACCACACCAGCAAACAAGCTCAAGTCACAGTGTTGAGAACATGTATCTCTTCTGTGGGAACATATGTGTGTGAGTCCTGGAACATATGTGTGTGAGAGTCATGCACCATTTCGCGATCATAGAAGAAGAAAACCTGGGCTTTTGAGTCTAAATGTTACAGAAAGGTTCTTAGAATATTGTGAACCAAGCAGGATAACATACTGAAAATAGCTCTTGGAAACTAAAATGTTACAGAAAGGTTCTGAGAATACTGTGAACCAAGCAGGATAAAATACTGAAATAGCTTCTTGGAAACTAAAATGTTACAGAAAGGATCTGAGAATACAGGCAGGCCCCGGTTAACGTCGGGGTTACGTTCTTGGAAAACGCTACGTTAAGTGAAACGACGTATAGCGAACCACTATTTCCCATAGAATTAAATTAAATACAGTGTATTGTGTACCACAGTAATGTTTATTTTGATGACTGTTGATGTTTACTGGCTAAATAGAGGTGGCTGGCTCCCTGGTCTAGAGGTTACATGACTTTCTCCGTAATCTCATATACTCTCGCAAGTAACGTGACATTGCGCAAGAATCGGTAGCGGTTCTCTCCACGTTGGTAACTTACGGGGTATGTGAGCCGGTCGCTCAGAAAGCAATGGCAAACTATTGAGCGTAATCTTGCCAAGACACCAACAATCAACTGAAAGATGCTGATATTGACAGCGATGTCCTGTAAAGGATTTGCGGGGGAAAAAAAATAGAGGTGGGTTGGAGGGCAAGTGATAGAGTTATTGGTACGTAGAGGCAATAAATTCTGCCTCTTCATCTGAGGATGAAAATGTAATCTCTTCCTGCCTCTTCTCTTCTTCTTCTTCAGCGTTCTGAGCCATTGAGGTTCTTTGCTGCAGATACAATCCGTCTCCATTCGTCTCTCTGGTGGACCTTCTCTTGCCAGTCGTTGATTCCAAGTGCTTGTAAGTCTGTATATATATATTATCTCTCCACCGTCTTCTTGGTCTACCATTCTTTCTATATGCCTCAGCCATTGTAGTCTATTAGCCTTCATGATACCAGTGATTAGCGGGGACTTAAACAGATCTTCTCTGCTTGAACAAAAAATCTGTCCAACGTCTGCTGCACAACCTGTTTCCTTTTCTCTATATAAAGCTCCCAGTAACAGTTGATGGCGCTTGTTACTGCTCTCAACACTTTGGAGCTCCGTTCTCTGTTCAGGTAATCCTCATTTATTATGTCCATTGCCACATCAATCAATTGAAAGAATTGTGACAAACGTTCAGCTGTCAACATTTGAGGTGTCGGGGTTGCAATAGGGTGCTCCTCTTCCTGCTGAGCTCTCTGCACATCAAGTTGCATTAGGTCCTCTTTAGACAAATCTTCTACATGTGATGAAAGCAACTCGTCGAATAGCATGAACGTCGTCAAATTCACAAAAGTTGTGCACACATTTTGACCACAGTTTTTGCCACACAGCATTCATGCATGCTGACGTTACCTCACTCCATGAATCTGCAATGTTTGTAAATGGCCTTGAGGATGTTGTAATCTCGCCAGAATCCTTTAATGGTAGGCTTACCTTTACCGTCCCGTAGCCTTGATGAGCTGTGAGAAGGTGCGATGCAAATAATAACTTCTGAAAGTTGCAATTACACCTTGATCCATTGGCTGGATCAATGAAGTTGTGTTTGGTGGCATGAATACGAGCTTGACGTTCTCGGACAAGTCGTCCAGATTGACTGGATGACCAGGGGAATTCCAATATCATAAATGCTAGGTTTTCTCAATTCTCTAGCACAGTATTCCCTTAGAGCAGGAATAGCATAAACAGTTACCCATTCCCTGAATAACGTTCCTGTTATCCAAGCCTTTTTGTTGGCATGCCATGTAACGCGCAACACAGGTGGCGGAACGTAGCGACGTAAAGTGAAGTTATGTCACATTGTGACGACAACATTATAGCGAAATGACGTAAACTGAAGCGACGTATAGCGGAGCCTACCTGTATTGTGAACCAAGCAGGATAACATACTTAAAATAGTTCCTTGGAAACTAAAATGGGTTTAAAGGTGAAAGAATTGACTTCTTTGCACCGGGTTTCAACCCATATAGCTAGGTCTCTTTCCACAGAGTGAGCTGCAGAACATCATACAAAGTATGAACTCGCAGCTCCAGTGATGACACCCAGGAGTCTCCAAGAAAATTGCATTTGTGAACCAAATTACAAAGTCCAGAAACGAACCCATGACCTTCATAGCAAGAGGCAGGTGTCTTAATCACGTTGCCACAGAGACCCCCATGGAGATGAAGCTGAAATGCTCATCATACTGAAGGCCACCGTGGTTTAGAGAGATCAGTGATGGAAGGCATGGTTCCCAGAAGAAGAGGCATGAGTCAACCAGCATGAACACAGGACATTGAAGACATCCTGAGCATGAGGGTACACGAGGCAGGAGAAATAACAAGAGACGCTGAACAGCTGTGATGAGAGAAATGTCCGCCAAGGACCTGCAACAAGATGGAAGGATTGTTTCTGCAACAATTTATTTTCAATAATTTCCAATGAAGACACCATCAGCCCATCATACAATATGCAATATATCTGTGACTACTCTTATAGAAGCATTAACTGATTGAGTGCCATGGGATGATTAATCGTCTTAAGTGACTTCCCATATCTGCCATGAGCTTATATACTGTAGTTTTCCCTCTGTAACTGCCTTTAATTTGATATATAATCACTCCGGCTGCTGTGGAGGCTGAAGTACAAGCGTTGATTTTCGAGAATTCGCTAGACAGTGACGCGGTCATCTACACAGATGGGTCGGTCGTCCGACATGTGAGAAGCTCATGGGCCTTTACAGCTCGGGCCGGAGGGAGAATTGTGAAGGAGGACTCTGGTGCTTTCACTGAAACCACAAGTAGCCTGACCATGGAAGTATGGCAGTAAGTAAAGCAATAACATGGCTCGAGACACAGACATTCACTAGGGCTTGTTTCCTTAGCGACCAAATGAACATGATCAAGAGGATAGAGGAGGGGTCGATCCGAAGAGAATGGTTGCTGCCTCTGGAGCGGTCTCGGCTGGCAAAGATTAGTTTCATCTTCGTGCCAGGTCATGCGGGAGTACAAGGAAATGAGCGGGCTGACAAGCTCGCAGATGAGGCTACTGTGGAGGGCGGACGCGCCATGGACCAGGCTGACATTCTGAATGCTCTACGAGAAGTGAGACTTTTGCAAGAACCAAGTGATGACTGTGAATCTACAACAATGGCCAGACTGCGAGAGCAGCAAATTAAAAGAGGGGTGGCCAAACAAGAACACTACGCAGGAAGCCAAAGAAGATTGATAAACCAACACAGAACTGGCGTCGTTAGCCGCTACACGCTGCGGGATTTGCTGAGGAGGGGATCCGAGCACTTATGGACTGAATGGTCCGATGTGCAACGAGGATGATCTGTCGACTAACTAACTAACTAACTAACAACATGTCTGCTACAATATTAACAACTTTTGACAACTGTGACATGCCCCTACTTCCCATTTTCCGCCATCCATTTTTGTTTGGTCGAAATCTACTTTTTGTTTGGTACTGAATCTGTTAAATAAGCATATTCTCAAAGATCAATAACCTCTCGTAAACATACTTCAATGAAACAATCAAATGTCACCTTTGTGATTGAAAAGTCCAGTCTGACATAGATGATAACCACCAGGAAGAGCAGATAGAATGTACCGACAATCATCAGGGGCTCCTGCAGCAGCCGCCATCTTTGGAATGTGTAGTGCAACTGTTAATATAAGTAAAGTAAGCAAAGGACTATTTCACACGCCTTCAAGTGTGCTGGGTTTATGGTCGTCGCATATTTGTATAGACCAAATGCCTGTAATCTTCATCTTGACATTATAGTGTTGTGTTACATATAAACATATGATGTTTTGAGGAAATGTCTATAATCTTCATCTTGAAGATATCAATGTTGACTTACATACAAACATATGATGTGTTAATGAAATGTCTGTAATCTCCATCTTGAATACTGTATATCAGGGTTGACTTACATATAAACATATGACGTTTTAATGAAAATGCCTGTAATCTTCATTTTGAAGACATCATAGCATTGCGTTACATATAAACATACGTTTTGATGACAAACATATAATCTTCATCTTCAAGACATGGAGCTGAGTTATACATACACATACGATGCTTTGATGAAATATCTATCATCTTCTTTATGAAAACATCATTGTATTGAGTTATATTGATACAAACTGATGTTCTGATGTAATACCTGTATCTTCATCTTCAAGACATCATTGATTTGAGTTATATTTATACAAATTAAATTTTGATGGAATGTCTATAATCTTCATCTTGAAGACAGATATCATAGCACTGAAATATATATATATATATATATATATATATATATAATATATATATATATATATATATATATAATATATATATATATAATATTATATATATATATATATATATATATATATATATATAATGTAACTCAACAACTGTGAAGCTATGTGCTTTATTCTTAGCCTGATGAAGACAAAATTGAATGAGAATAACAAAGACTCAAACAATAGATTGCACAATTTATTGCCTGCCATATTTCTCTGCATCTCGTCGGGTACATACTGCAGAAATTACACAACATAAAGTAATCAGAAAAAAGGGAATCACACTGAAATGCCCTACACGTAACATTTAGCTGCCATTTACTGTGTCTGAATAGGTCAGACTGATTGATCTAACAATCAACAACACAGTATTCCTGCGAACCAACAGATGCCCCGTCTCCCACGGCTAATGTTGTAAGGTGCAGATATTGAGTGCTCTGGTAACACACTAGATTCATCCTCTCAAACATCCCTCATTGCCAGACGCAATTTGATTCCAAATTCATCTATCCTTAAATACCTTGTTTCATCTGTCATCATACCTTCAACTAACAGTTGTTCAGAGACAGTCTTCGGAATGTCTAGCGTGAGACTGGATACTTCACCCTATAGACAACTTTAGCTGCAAAATCCTACCAACGATAAAATAGCATGGTGCGAGTTGGTTGCAGGCCTATACTACATTGGGAGATCAAATACTGAAGGAGAAGAATCAATACCAGTGCCATGGTTTGGTTTATAGGATTACAGATCATGGCATTGTTCAGGAAAAAGTGTGGTCTGTATGAAGAGACTGTGCAAAGTGACCCGACACGAGCGTTGGTCACAAGAGCGTGAAAAGTGCTTGGGATGTTTTGTGAAAGGACAAAACATCACTTTCAAGATCAGTTGGGCTTGAGCCACGGTCAAATGTGGACCTGGTTCCTGGTTCAAGTAGCACGGCCAAACACTGTGCCGCTACTAGTTTAGTAGAATGTTGTTGTATAAGAGTTGAATAGTTTCGTCGAACAATTGAAATTGAATACATGAATGTATTACCGGTATGTGTAATTAGCATAGTAGACTGTGAAACTACGATTCGAGTTGAGTTGCCAAGCTCTGCGTTGTACTTATGTACAGTTTGAGTTTGTTTAGAAGTAAAGAGTAACAGTTGCATATGATCAAGTGCAATACTGAGACAGTAACGTCAGAGAGTCGCAGGACTCAAATATAATATTTAATACTCAATATACAGCTCACGGAGTTGGGCTCAAGAGAAAGAAGTCACGTGTATAGTCAAAATGAATCATATCAGCTCCGAATAACACTCTCAGTCCGTGTCAACGATTTCAGCTATGTGTGACTCCAGTTGCTCCGTAGTGCATTAACAATGACTGCACTAACAAACACCATATAAAACCACGGAGCCCATCTGCAGTAACGACAAAAAAAATGTATTATCTATCAGCTGTTCCGTGGCAAATTATCTATCAAGTCGCTCCGTGGTAACCAGTTTGTGTAATACGTCTTTGTTTCTTATATTCTTCTGCCATGAAATCCCTCCTATCTGTCTAAATAACCTGTTTTAAAAGCTTCAGTATGACCTCACACTGTTTATTTCACTGTCCATGCTTCTGCACCATACAATAATAAAGAGCAAATGTAAAATGTGATCAAACTTAATTTTCATTTGAAGCTGATAAAGTACCTCAAAATCTTGGATGTGTTGCTCCACCAGGTTTTGTTTGTAAAGAACAACAACAGGTCTGCCAAGAGTATCCAGGTAGGTGTAGTGGACTTCATCTGCCTTTCTCTGTACATCAAATGGTACTTTCAGTTCAATATCTCTGTATAGGGAAAATGAAATATAACATCAGCATTTCAGGATTATGTGAAACAAGATGAAACGGAGCTGGGAAAAGGTTTCTAAACAGAAAGGAAATATTGCTGCCTCAGTTCAATCAGAGGAGAATGCAAGAAAGGGAATGAAATAATGCTATCTAAAGAGACAGAGAAAACACAACAGAGTGGGAAGCAGTGAGTTCTGTAATAATTACAGCAACATTTAAAACCACAAACAAGAAAATAAACATGAATGTGATTCAGTGTTAAATAAAGTTCGCTGCACGTTGTTTACAGGACGTCGCAATCAGCCCCATCAATTTTTGGCTGTTTATTATTTACTTGGCAACATTTATGATCAGTAGTTTGGCATTGTTTTTTGAATAGCTGACGCTCATAACACTGAAATCAACACAAGGCAATCTATCTCTAACTTGTCTGTAGCTTATTTCGAACCCTCGACTCTGTATGACAGGGAATTGGGAAATGCATTCACTGTCCCTAGACCACAGTGACGGCTTGACTCAGTGTCACACACCAACAAATGATCACTGTCCCTAGACCACAGTGACGGCTTGACTCAGTGTCACACACCAACAAATGATCAGATTGAATCGCTTTTGCAGAAATGTTACAGGCAGCTTCAAATTAATATAGGTAATCAAAGAAATGACAATGTCAAAATTCTGGTGGGTGACCTGAATGCCAAGTTAAAATCTGATAACACTGATTATGAAAAGATCAAAGGAAAACAAGGACTGGGGGTGATGAATGAAAATGGAGAATTATTCACTAACTTTTGTAAGTGAATCAATATGTCATAGGCATAATTGTTTGTCCACCTAAAAGAATGCATGCATAAAGCAATTTGTGTACCAGATTACAATACAACAAAATAAAATTAATTATGTATGTATTAAAAAATTATATATAGATTCACATCACCATCTTCTAATAAGTAAAATCGAGTTGAAACTCTAGAGCAGTGGTTCTCAACCTTTTTTGGCCCGTGCCCCCCTTCACCATATTTTCAGAATGTCACTCCCCCCCTTTCATATTCCTCCCTTAAAATTATTTCTCCCCCCCCCCCCCCTTTTTTACAGTATACACAATAATGGAAGCTAAATTTAATAGCACATACTAAAACAAGTCTAGGCGTCTACATAAAACATCATTTGCGGGTCTACTTACGTTATAAAATGAATTTCAGAAGGGTGAGACGTATAGAACCGTAAAGTATGAGGGAAAAACAATATTAAGTAATCAGTTCTTGTATTTACTGAATCTTGAAAAAAAAAAAAAAACAACCAGGGGGGGGGGGGGGGGGGGGGGGGGGGGGGGGGGGGGGTGGGGGGAGGAGTAGATTCTCCACCGGTTGAGAAATACTGCTCTAGAGATATACATCTTATATACATGGAAATCAGTGCAATGTAGGATATCTCCAAAGTCAAGAAACTAAGGAATAAATTATCATCAGTCTCTACTAAGTACCAGGTCCTGCAACAGTAAGAAGAGATGAGTACGAAAGATGGCTTGCAGGAGGTTAACAGCATTTGGAACAAATGATGAAAGTCTACAAGGTGTGGTCTGCACCTGGTCCTGCAGCCAGCAGGGTTAGAATCGGCTAGCCTCTCCCAGGAGGGGTGAAAAGTGAAAATTAGTAGCCTGCCGATGACCCACAGACTACACCCACCGCCCCCGTGGTGTAGACTGGAAAACCATGACCACAAGGTCATAGACCAACAGGGCTCTAGTTCACCATAGAGGATGGACTCCCCTTGGTCAGATTTTTTTCCTAACCCTGCGACTGGCCTAACAAGCCGGCAGGGGATTTTCATGCTACTCGTAGAAATACTAAGAAGTATAATCGGACTGACCCAAATGGATATAGACCACCTCGATACTGCAAGGTACAAGAGGAACAAAATGAGATGAGATGAGATGAGATGAGATGAGATGTAGAGACATCCTTGGGAAAAGGGAATTACAATTTCGCACAGATGCTGATCATTTCAGTAGCAGACAGATCGTACACACTCTGGATTTGTCCACTCAAATGTCCCTCCTGGCCAAAACCACACAGAAATGCTAACTCAAGCACCCTTAAATAGGTAGTTTAATCTTCCCTTAGCAGTCACTCATAGTCAGTCTTCAAGCCCATCATGAGCATTCCTGCTACTGGTGCTCTTGAGGCAATAGATATTAAATAATCTTAAAATAACTTGATACTTCTTCTTCTTCTTCTTCGTTCATCCGGAGTTTTTTTTTCCGGATGTGATTGCGTTGTGCCTGTTTACAGCAGAGCTGCGTTCTTGCGCCGTTAGGCCGACACATCCGACTTCTGCGGGCATTTGTTGACCGGGTTAACCTTCCCAGGGGTTTCTTAGGACGTTTGACTCACTGTTGTGGTGTTATCTCCCATCCTAGCTGGCCCATATAGAACAGCCAAAGACACCCTGGTCAGCCCTCAAGGGAAGGCAGGGGCAGACCATGGGCATTCCCCGCCATCCAAGGAGGCTTCCATACTTGCAGAGCCAACACACAGCGCTCTGGTACTGGGCTCACCCAAGGAATCGTCACGTCCTGCACATGGCTGCTTAGCCTCACTTCCGTATATTGGGCCTTCCGTTCACCATAGGCTGTTCTTCCGGAAACCAGAAGAATGCAGTGTGCAGATGACATCCACACAGTGAGCTTTCGATTCGGACTTTCCGCACAATGGATTTGCTATCCGAGCAATATTCCATTTCGTGCCACTAGGACACTTTTTCCACCTTTTTTGAAAGCCCACACAGTGAGCTTTTGATTCGGACTTTCCACATAATGGATTTGCTATCCAAGCAATATTCCATTTCATGCCTCTGGGAGGCTTTTGTAACCGACATACCTGTGGTATGAAGTGTGGCAGTCTGAATACTTCTTCATACACCTTTAAATGTCAACCTGTATGTAGTTAAAGTAAGCTACGGTCAACTTGAGCTTGTTGATATCTCCATAGAGCTTGTCCTCAAATGAAGCAGGTGTGGGCCAAAATATCTTTCTCTGTTCTGCATATATTGGGCAATCCTGAAGCAAATGTTTTGCTGTCATTTTTCCAGTTCGACAATTACATTCATCGGTATCTCCTATCTTTAGTTTATTGAACAAGTGGTATTTCAGCCTGTTATGTCCTGTGCGGAGTCTGAAGATTGCTACTTGTTCTCTTCTGTCGAGTTTGTAATATGCATCATCCTTCTGGTGGCCTGGATGCTCTGATTCCCATTTGGTTCTATAGGTGCTTTTTATCAACCTCTTTGCCTCATTATAGGTTATGTCTATGTCAGGCTGTGGTAGTCGTCCGCCCTCTTTTGCCAGTCTGTCAGCCTCTTCATTTCCAGGTATACTGCAATGTGATGGGATCCACTGTATTACAACTTTTTTGGATTTCTGGCATAGACCATGGAGTGCTGCTCTTAGGTCAGCTAGTTCTGTGCTGTTATTGCTCTTCAGTATTGAGACAGCTGACTTTGCATCTGTGAAGATAGCTATTTGCTTCTCTTTATTTTCCTCCATCAAGAGCATTTCTGCTGCAGTTTTCAGAGCCTCTACCTCCGCTTTGAAGTTACTTGAAAACTTTCCAGTTGCCACTGAATGTGTTTTTTTCACTCCATTTTTTAAATTTAGGAGAATTCCTCCTCCTCCATTCTCTATTGAATTTTTGGCTGATCCATCTGTATATGCATGGGTCCAATTCCTGCTTGGGTAATGTTCTTTTATGTAGTTTAGGGTTATTTCTCTTCTTTCGGTTTCATGCTGAGTGTTCTTTTTCTCAATACCAGGAATGTTTTCTATCATCTCAGGCAGTTGCTGCTGTCTCCAAGCTGGGAACTTGTCTGCATTGTAAATAGGTTTGACTGTTGATATGTTAAGTATGGGATCTGCCCTAATCTTTCGTTTTGCAGTTTCTACAAAGTTGCTACGCTTCAGTCGTCCCTTTCCAAAACCACTAAACCTTTTATACATAGGGTGGTCTGTCAATCTTCTAAATTTTTCTGCTTGTTGCTGGGCTCTGCTATCTCTTCTATCCTGCATTGGTTGTAAACAAGTGATCTTTTCAAGTTCATTAATAGGCGTTGTCTTCAGGCTTCCAGTTATGATTCGCATTCCTTGATTTTGGACTCTACTTATTTTGTTAAAGTTTGACTTAGCTGCTGTTGCCCAAGCTGCAATGCAATATTCCAGTACTGGCCTCACCCGTCCAGTATATAACTTCTTGAGAACTTTCTCATCTGCTCCCCATGTTGTACCAGCAAGCTTTTTCATGATTGCCATTCTTTGCCTTGCTACTTGTTCGATTTTTCTCAACCTGTGTTTTCCATGTCAGGCGACGATCAAAGGTGACTCCGAGATAGTTTGGATTTTCTTCATGGCGCAATATTTTTCCATTCAATACCAGCTTAGGTTGTTGAGTTTTATTTGAGAGGGAGAACACTGTGCATGTTGTTTTCTCCTCACTTATCTTCACTAGCCATGATTTTGACCAGTCCTCTAGCGCTAATAAGGCTTGCTGTATTCTGCTGTTAGCTGTACTAATATATTCTTCAGATGTCCATATGGCTAGGTCATCTGCAAAGGATGATGTGTGTACTCTGGCTGGAAAATTTTCTGTGATGTCATTTATATATGCTAGGAATAATGTTGGTGAAAGAACTCCTCCTTGGGGGACACCTTGCTCCAACAGCATCATTTTGCTGGTTTGTCCTTGTACTTTTGTCCTGGCAGTTCTGTTCTCAAGGTAGTGGCTGATCCATTTGTACATTTTCCCACAAACATGCATTTTTTGCAGTTTTACTTTCAGTCCTTCCTTCCATACTTTATCAAATGCTTTTTCTAAATCTATCCAGACTGCTAGTGTGTGCTTTTTCTCTTGGAAGGCATCCTCTATTTCCTGAGCTATATAGGTTATTTGATCTCTTCAGTGGATCTGTACTTTCTGAATCCTGCTTGGTGTGGTGTTAAGAGTTTGTTTTCTTCCAGATGCCATGTTAGCCTGCCATTGATAATGCGTTCCATTAATTTTCCTACACAGCTAAGTAGACTGATAGGTCGATAGCCATTTGGTTCTTCCAGGTCTTTTCCTTTCTTTGGGACTGGTATTAGTATAGCTTCCTTCCATGCCTGTGGGACTATTCCCCTCTTCCAGCTGTAATTTAGGACTGCTAGTAGTTTCTTTTTTGCCTTAGTGCCTAGTCCTATTAGCATTTCATTTGTGATTCCATCCTTTCCTGGTGATTTCTTCTTTTTTAGGGTATTCATTGCCTGTTCCATTTCTTCCATTGTTAGATTTGCCATCATATATTCTGCTGCTGTCTCTGTATTTGTATGATGTATCTGTTTGTCTTTGATTGCTTTCTTCTGTTCGGATTGTAATATCAATGTGGTTTGCATTTGCATAGTGTTCCATTAGTGCATTTGCAGCCTTTTTTCCTGTAAGCAAGGCATTTCCTTGTTTAATTGTTATTTGTTTGTTGCTAGGTCCTTCATTGTTCATGGCTTTCACTAGTTTCCATAGTTTGTTTCCATCCCTGTCAAAATTCAGGTTTTCTGTTTTTTCCCTCCAACAATCTCTTGTTGTTTGATTTACTGTTCTTTTATATTTTGCTGAGATGGCTTTGAGAGAGATATTCGCTTCAATTGTTTGTTCTCTCTCTGCTGTCTTCCTGGCATCTTCAACTTTGTCCTCCAAACTTTGTAGTTCTTCAGTCCAGTATGGTTTGTAATTTCTCCTCGCTCCTCTTGGAATGGACTCAGTGGCTGCCTGTAATATCGCTCTGTTTAGACTTTCCACCATTTGCTTTATGTTGCCATATCGTGTATTTATGTTTTCACAATATTTGTCTGTTAGTATGGCAAATCTGTCCCAATCTGCTCGTTTGTAATTCCAGCGGGGCAATGGCTTTTGCTCCTGTGGAACATACTCCATATTCATTACAAGCTTGATTGGTCTGTGGTCACTACCTGCTAATTGGTCCAGCACATGGCGATCGATTTTGTGGAGGATGTCTCCTGTGCAGAAAGCTAAGTCTGGAGTAGAAGTGGTAAGCCATCTTCTGGAGTAGAAGCTCGGTGTGTCATCCTGCTTTGTTGAGTAGATGGAGATTTGAGTCTATTTCCCAGTCCTCCAATTCATCTCCTCTTTTGTCAGTATCTGGGTATCCCCATCTTTCTGAACGGCTATTAAAGTCTCCGACAATAATGCAGTTTTTGTCAGTTATTTTCATGTTTGAGAGTGTAAGGTCCTTATCTGCTGGGCTATACAGATTGTAGATTCTTATTTTCACGTCCTTTATCATTATATCAACACCTATAATTTCCGTTTGGTTGTCAGAGATCACAGATACTTCGCTGCAAGGTATTGTATTTCGTGTAAGTATTAGAACTCCTCCTTTGTGTCCTTCGCGGTCGAAACGTGTGGCCTGATATCCTCTGACTGAGAATTTGTGATTGGCGTTGAGGTGTGTCTCTTGAATGCATGCCACATCTATTCTATCTTTATGAAGACGCTGTGTTAGGGAGTCTTTCTTCTTGTAAACTCCTTCGGCATTCCACTGTAGTATGTTGAGTGTCCGGGGTATTTGGTCAATAGCTCTTAACCTACTCCTCTGTGCCTTGACTCCACAGCACAGGGGAAGGTGACCACCAGTAGTCATGGGTGGACCCCCTCGAGGCAGGGGGCCCGGCACTATCGCCGCCTGATGGGACTTCACGGGATTAGCACCATAACGATTAATTTTGATTTGTGACATCATGAATTAAGTTACGTTGCACTGCTTTGTCAAGCCTGTGGCTCAGTACATCCGATTTCGACAAGCATTTATTCGGGATGCTTTCCCTAGCCTTTGACTGTCCCCAGTCTACCTACAAGGCAGCAGGTTTTACGTTGCACTGCTTTGTCAAGCCTGTGGCTCAGTACATCCGATTTCGACAAGCATTTATTCGGGATGCTTTCCCTAGCCTTTGACTGTCCCCAGTCTACCTACAAGGCAGCAGGTTTTACGTTGCACTGCTTTGTCAAGCCTGTGGCTCAGTACATCCGATTTCGACAAGCATTTATTCGGGATGCTTTCCCTAGCCTTTGACTGTCCCCAGTCTACCTACAAGGCAGCAGGTTTTACGTTTGCACTGCTTTGTCAAGCCTGTGGCTCAGTACATCCGATTTCGACAAGCATTTATTCGGGATGCTTTCCCTAGCCTTTGACTGTCCCCAGTCTACCTACAAGGCAGCAGGTTTGTGTGTCTCTTCGTCTGGTCCCTCTCCCTTGACCTGTCCGACATGGGTGGCCCTACCAGTAGCTGTGCTACTGTCGGCATAGCTCTTGGGGTCATTGGGACGCACAAGCCCCTCTACGATACTATAACAATGTGCCTGGTTGGACACATTTTCTCTAGACAACCAAATGACAGCTCTTGGATTTTTTTTTTCCATTTGTTCACTTTCAACTCAAGCGTAGTCCATACATATACAACTACTTCCAGTGCACTGGACTGAATTTTGCATGTGGATAAGGTGTCGCTATTACCAGTGTCTTTGCGCCATCAGGTGAACCCACTCTGACTTCAGAGATAGTTGTAATTTATGTCCACAAGTCAGGGACAGGAAGTCAGCATTTTAGTCCAAGTGACTGTTGTAGGGGTTAAGCCGCTACATTGGCATCAGTACACCGGATGTTTAAGAATGAGTGCCCTTATCCATTCAGCCATGCTGACCTCCCTCTCTGATTTCTAAATCTAACTGTTGGTATAGTTGTAGTAGATAGTATCATCATCATCATCAAGTACCATGCCAGCTGGCGTAGACGTTCATGTCTCTCCACATATCTCGGTCTTTGGTGTTCTGGATGAATTCTGCAGCTGATACTCCTCCATGCTACTGTCTCAATCCATCCAGCATCATTTCTCTTAGTCTTCCTCTCCCTCTCTTTCCCTTGATCTTTCCAGTTGCCATGATTTTCTCCAGTGCCTCTCTTCTCATCACATGACCAAAGAAAGCTGTTTGTCTCTTTCTTAATAGTATATCAACAGAAATGTACCTTCCTACAACAGTACTTACCTGGATCCCTCAGGTAAAATTATCTTCAGTTGCATCTTGTCTACAACCATATCATCATAAATGTGATCAATGAAGCGCATCTTCAGCGCATAATGATCCCCTGGCAAACAGAAATCATTAAACACTAAACATGTTGGCAATACATTTGTCAGCCTTAAACCAGTCAACTAACTAAAAATAAATATTATGTGCTGAACTGGTTAAATACAAATATGTTCCTTAATTCGTAAAGTATCCATAGTCTCATTTGTCAACATCTCATCACAATTTCCATTTATCTTGCTTTTACTTTCTATAAAATACATGTTTATTTTCATTGTATGTGCTATGTAATGTTACGACAATCGACATCACTGCACACTAGGCATCCTGTATATGTTCAGTTCTCCGATTGCAGCAATCATCTCAAAGTATTTCTACCTGCTGTTCTCACAGGGAGTTGGTTGTAATTATCTCCTCTCTTGCCCTCAAAAATGACATCAGGTTTCTCAGCCAAGCTTCACTGCCATACCCTTTATCCTATCAGCATCATAGATTCATTATACACCAGTTGAATCTGTATTTCATTGTTTATACAGAGATGTAATATTTATTCTTAATATTTTAAATAATTATTTGAGTGTTATCATTCAGATCATTTAACATTACATTTTCATCTGCCTGACAAAGATGTAATATTAAAATATTGCATTATGCTTGTATTTGTCTATATTGCAAGATTTACAAAATGTTCTGTTATTACACTTCCTTTTACAAATATTTCCAAACTGTACCAGTTTGAAGTGTGCAAGGTAAGGGCTGTAGGGGTAGATTCAATGGTATGTTTTACTCTATTTTGGGTAATTTTTTTCTCATTACCTTCAACATCCCTCTTCTACTTTGTTCAACATTACTTTGACATAATGGTGTTGAGCAAAGGTGTGGTGTTTGCACTTTCCAGCTAACACTTAAGACATTTTACCAAACTTTGTTAACTGAGTTAGCCTTCCTGGGCCAGTACTCATTCTCACTTGCAGCTATCAGCAGCTTCTAGCATGTGGCGGTAGCCTCAACATGGACAACAACCTTGACATGGGGATCATGTAGCAGGTCCTCTCAGAACATTGTTCTTACTATGACCTACATAAGGATTCTCTATCTTTTCCCCAGCTGCCTGCCTTAATAATTTTCATGCCCAGGGTTTCTCCAATGTTCTGTGCTCATCTTCATACTAACTGACCCCTGTCCCTTCTTCCAGCAACCATGCCTTCCATCACTATTGTTTCCAAACTATTTCATACAGGCCCCTAAAGTAAGAAGTAGATAACAGTCAAACATATACAAGTATTTTTTAGAAAGAAATAAGTCTGATGGTGAGCATGTTAGTGTATCTGTTAGGTGTACTCTGATAGTGACATGAGCATGATTGGACAAGGGTTCGACACCGTTGAGAAAAGGAAAGACTGGCCACGTATTTCTCCGTGTATTCAGGCCTACAAAATATGATGGTCCTACCACATCACAGACCCACAGTAGGTTCATGCTTCAGTTCTGTTTATTTATACAGGAACTTGTAACTAGCCAGCTCCATGGCAATGGGGTTACAGATGCAGTTCGTTATTCCATACTGCGTTCGATACACAACTGCTAGTGATTTGGCAGCAGACCTTCTTGCGTTGGTTTTTGACAAAATGATATGGATGTCAGTCTTTCAGAAAACAATGGCAAACTACTGAACGTAAACTTGACAAGAAATCATGAACAGCAAGAAAAATGTTGGGGTTTACTGCGACGTCCTGTAAAGGATATGCAACTAACTAACTTTAACTTATAACTAGCCTATAGTTGGAAAGATTGTGGGACAAAATTTCTCAATCTCTAAACATAACATCATTATTTACCTTTATTATACAGGTACTCATAACTAGCCTATAGTTTGATAGATGTAGGACAACATTTCTCAATCTCTAAACATAACATCATTATTTACCTTTATTATACAGGTACTCATAACTAGGTACATTGTAGCCCAAGATGTAGTCCGTCTTCCATCCTCCAAAGAGAGGAAACCTTGGTCTCAGTTCAACTTCTACTGATTCGTCCATCTCTCTCATGTTGGAAGTAGAGATGTTGCCTATCTCGTCACGGTAGTAAATATCACGAGATGATGCTGGCAGAGATGTCTATAAGATCAACATTAACTTTATTTTACAAATTAACATTTCCAGTCAAATCAGTGTGTAAATATTAATACGGAAGCTTCAAAGGGACTTACTGAACATGGCACGTGTACAGACTTGACATAAGTGAACAAAATTGACAATATTTATACACTTTTAAACTACATGCTGGGAACACAGCACCATCAACTAAAAGCAGATTGCATGATTTTACAATGTGTTTGAATAAAATACATCCCCACTATGAATCTAACAGCTAAACCTGCAACTCTGTTATGAGACAGTACACCATGTACAAATTACTTGACTTATTGCAGAAAAACAAGAAAGCTATTGACAATTACTAAAATGAAAACAAATAGACTAAGGCATATTACTGCAATACATACTAGAAAACTAGATCTTTAACTCAATAATGGCTGTATAAAAGTTGTGAAATACTGTCGTTGCAACATTTCTGCCTATAGAGCTATGTTATACAGTCACTGTATATTTATGTATTATTAACATAATAATGGTACTTCACAAAAGTAACATCAAAAAGCTCCAGAGATGTTTGTGTGCAGCAATTGTAAATCTATGCACTCATTTCGTAAGCCCCTGAGTGAAAGCCTTAGTGAGATACATTACATATTTTCTTACACAAATGTATTAGTCATAATTGATGGCTCTGATAAAGCAAAAAACATCGCCCAGCGTGATAGCTATGAGGGAGCATAATTTTTAACATTTACAGAAATCAATGAACCTCCAACCTCATTTAACTGAAGGTACTAGCAAGATTGGTCACGTATCTAGCTAGCTGTGTATATTAGCATTATTCCAGCTTGCTAACCATGTAGAGTAACTGATTTTTCTTTGAAGAAAATGGTACATATCTCATGGACTATGCTTGTTTTCATTGTGTGCATCATGTGTGTTGTTTCCGTCATGTATTTTCATTATATATAATTGTCTAAACTGCCTAAACCTTAGACAGGATTCTTAGATGGCAAGAACAGCATTATACATAGTCAGAGTCATGGCAAGAACAACATTATACATAGTCAGAGTCATGGCAAGAACAACATTATACATAGTCAGAGTCATGGCAAGAACAACATTATACATAGTCAGAGTCATGGCAAGAACAACATTATACATAGTCAGAGTCATGGCAAAAACAACATATACATAGTCAGATGTCATGGCAAGAACAACACTATACATAGTCAGAGTCATGGCAAGAACAACATTATACATAGTCAGAGTCATGGCAAGAACAACATTATACATAGTCAGAGTCTTCTTCTACTTCTATTCTTAACTCTAGATGACAGTTTTCTATTCATGTTTAGATTGTGTGTGGTAATTCAGAAAGTCAATGATTATAATTGTATAGACATGTAAGAGTTAAAACTCAGTTTTCCAGACAAATCGTAGCCAACCAACTACAGAAGTAAATAGAACCATTCTAGCGCTATTGCCTTGTTATGAAATCAGAAATAACCTTGAACTGTTTGACAGATGAGTATCCATCTTGCTGTCTCTGGTAGTCAAATCTGGAAAATGGCCCCTTGAGGACAGCACCAGAGTGTTGAATATCAATGTGCTCCTCAGCTGCAATGTTGCCCCAGTGTGATATTTCTATCAGTCTTTCCAGATTGGTCACAGACAGAAATGGACTGCTGTTTTCTTCATGTACTCTCAAGGCAGCTTGGCAATTAGGAAAATAAAATTGCAAACCTCTGCAGAAATCACACATTTACATGTTATTTGTCATGGTAGCATTGATAAACTGGTAGAATACATCATATATTTTTTTTTTAAAGAAAATTTAATCATTACTTTTAAAAGTAAAGGACCCATTTTGACATGTATTCATTACATGGTGAACCATATTTTAAAACCAGTTTGGTGCCCAACATGGTGGATAGGCATTCGAACCATTAAGCCGTCGCTGAAGCTACAGTGTTCGTGCGATGCTTCTAGAGAGGCGCCTGCCGAAAGGGGCCTAGCTATATGGGATAAATCCCGGGGCAATGAAGTCGATCCGCTCGACTTTAAATGCAGTAATGTGTGGCTGCTGGTTTCTAGTGACTGTCGTTTCCATCGACAATGAACTGTATTTTCCGTGGAGGACTACTGTGTTGGCATTCTGACGACGGCATTATGCACAGTGTACCTGTGCAAGCTGTTGTCAAAACTTCTGTCTATTCCACTTTTCACGTAGGGCAGTGAGGAGCATTTTGTGTGATATTCACTGGCACAGGAATGGGGACAACCCGTTGCCATGAAGTTGGAACCGCGACTGACTGACTCACTCACCAACCAACCAACCAACCCACCCACCCAACCAACCAACCAACAAACCAACATTTTAAAACGAATAGGCACCCCATGGGTGATGTGGTCAATAACACG
The DNA here is from genome assembly GCA_014155875.1 of Cepaea nemoralis. NCBI lineage: Eukaryota > Metazoa > Mollusca > Gastropoda > Stylommatophora > Helicidae > Cepaea > Cepaea nemoralis. Next base: position 144 of record JACEFZ010027999.1, on the reverse strand, counting down.
TCAGCTGTCTTTACTTCCAAGGCAATTTCCTGTTGTCAATTTTAGGCTGAATTAACCCGAATGCCTGGGTCAATGAAAAACCATTCCTGCCTCAATGAGATTCCAACATATGATCACCAGGAAGGTGGCAGGTGCCACAAAGCA
>JACEFZ010027998.1:172500-285140 GCA_014155875.1 Cepaea nemoralis | reverse complement strand
AGGAAGGCAGTTGATGGTTTCATCATCGAAGAAGGAAGTTGCATTTAAGATTTTGCTGAAATGCTCTGCCCAGCGTTGCAGGATTTCTTTCTTATCGGTGACCAATGTTCCCCCATCTGCACTGAGGAGGGGAACTATGCCTGGTGATGTAGGACCATAGACCGCTTTCAGTGAGTCGTAGAAGTTTTTCATATCATGTCTGTCAGCAAAGCCCTGAATTTCATCAGCTTTGCTGCTCAGCCAGGAGTCCCGCACGTGCCGAAGTTTCTGCTGTACTACTCTCTGAATGTTCTTGAAGTCAACTTTTTTTTATGTTGACTTTGGGTCATTCAAATGTGCCTTGAGGAGAAGATGTTTCTCGGCGAGCAATTGGTTGATGTCTTCGGAATTTTCATCAAACCAGTCTTTATGCTTTCGGGGAGCTGGACCCAGGATTTCCATAGCAGTATTGTAAATTATGTCCTTTAGGGCTCTCCATTCTGTTTCTGTATCCTGTTTAGCTGCAGCATTGGGCTTGAGGTGGTCTTCCAGCATATTTTCAAACGACTGCTGTTCTTGCTTTCTTGCTGTTTAGGCGGGTGACATTTAGCATTTTTTGCATTTTCGCCCCTTGAGGACGCCGTGGTGGCCTGATGTGAATGTTTATTTTCGAGACAATGAGACGATGGTCTGTCCAACATTCGGCACCACACATGGATTTTGTCACTCGAACGTCTTGTCTGTCACTCCTCCTGACGATGACATAGTCAATGAGGTGCCAGTGTTTCGAGCGAGGGTGCATCCATGATGTCCTATTTCTCATTGGGAGACCGGAAAATTGTGTTCGTAATCAGAAGAGCATGTTCGGCACATGTCTGAAGGAGGCGGAGTCCATTGCTGTTGCAATTTCCGACTCCATGCTTTCCAATAATGCCACTCCAAGAGGTGGTGTCCGTGCCTACTCTGGCATTGAAATCCCCAGGGAGTATAAGTTTGTCTCCTTTGGGAACAGATGTTAATACATTGTGCAGGTCCTCATAGAACTTGTTCTTGACAACATCTTCGTTGGTCATAGTTGGTGCGAGGACACTCACGATGGTTGCATGCTTCCTTCCATTCAGCAGCGGCAACTTCATGGTCATGAGCCTGTCGTTTATAGCCTTTGGAAATCCAGCTAGTTTGCCGACCAGGGCTGACTTAATGGCAAATCCCACACCGGATTGGCGTCTTTCCTCGCTTTTCCTTCCACTCCAGAAAAATGTGTAGCCGGCACCTATTTCACAGATTTGGCCTTCTTCTGCAAGTCGTGTCTCGCTCAAGGCTGCAATGTCGATGTTGTACCTGCCCAGCTCTCTCCCAATCAGTGCTGTTCTTCTCTCTGGAACCGACGCGCGTCTCTGTCAAGTAGGGTGCGTACATTCCATATTCCAATTGGTAAGGGAATATGGTTTACTCTTTTAGCTTTGCTAATTTTATCTTTGTTTGTATGTCGACCGCAGTTAAGGGTACCCACCAACCGCGGCTAGCTGGTTAGGTAGTGATGGAGCAGACAATGTTTAGGGCAACTTTTCTAGCCCCTTCCTCATGCTATGGAGGTGAGCAGTGTGTTCATATAGAGGACTGCTCAGTCGCTCAGGGGGCTGCCGAATCCCACTGTTGCTCCGGTCAGTAGAAGACGACCATATGGCCTGAGCCGCCTGTGTGCAGGTCTGCGACTACTGCTGCCAGCGTACCCACGCCTGCCGCTTCGCCGCTCGCCCATCGCCACAGGGCTTGAAGGTGATATATGACGTTGGATGAAGAATGATTTGCGCAATGACTTGGATTAAAGTGAGGAAGAGTTGCGCAATTCGTCGACCTCACTCTCTCGCCTGAGTCCATCTGAGTCCAGTGGCAAGACAAGTCGAGACAACTGGAGATGAATACAGGTGCAGTGGATGACCAGGGCGCTCTACGTGCCTTGCCGTGCTCATTACGTTCCACAACGCTTTGCAGGTAAACGCCGTCTTGCCCGTTGAATCAGGAATGGTTTCTTCCGCGCAGTCTGCCAAATCCTGTCTTCACATGCTGGGTAGGCATTCCCTAGTTTACCTCTTGGTTTGACACCAAATCGGATACCCATGCCAGGTTTAGCCAGCCTCTCACAGCTGTTGCCCGGGGGGTGGCCGCTGCATGCTGACAGCTACTAGGAGCCACAGGCGTAAGCTGGGTGTCAGACTTGTACCAGTGGGGGATGGGTCCTGAAAAGGACATGAGAGTCATCCTTACCAAAGGTGCTACCAATGCCTGACACCCCGTACTTTTTTGTGTGGAATATACTGGTCTACCAAAAGGGGACTGGCTGTTATACTTGGGTTTTGTTAGTATTATTATTCCTATTATTAAGGGGGAAGGTTATCCGTACTGAGATAGTGTCCGAATAACTTGCGATTATATGTATAGGGATTGGTGATGTCTTTGATTTCTTGTGGAAGATTGTTCCACAGCTGAGCTGCAGAGTACGTTAAGCTTGTTTTGTGTAAGTCAATCATAGGCTTCGAAATTCGTAATATATTTTATCGTTTACAGTGTCTAGCATTATATTTAAACAATGGCCAAAGGCAATGTGTTTAAATATAATGCTAGACACAGTAAACGATTAAATATATTACACATTCCGAAGCCCAGACGGATGTAAGTGGGTAGACGGATGTACAGACGGGGAGGTGGGCAGGTAGACGGATGTACAGACGGGGAGGTAGGCAAGTAGACGGATGTACAGACAGGGAGGTAGGCAGGGAGATGGATGCACAGACGGGAGGTAGGCAAGTAGACGGATGTACAGACGGGGAGGTAGGCAGGGAGATGGATGCACAGACGGGGAGGTAGGCAAGTAGACGGATGTACAGACGGGGAGGTAGGCAGGGAGATGGATGCACAGACGGGAGGTAGGCAAGTAGACGGATGTACAGACAGGGAGGTAGGCAGGGAGATGGATGCACAGACGGGGAGGTAGGCAAGTAGACGGATGTACAGACGGGGAGGTGGGCAGGTAGACGGATGTACAGACGGGGAGGTAGACAAGTAGACGGATGTACAGACAGGGAGGTAGGCAGGGAGATGGATATACAGATGGTAAGGTAGATGGATGTAAAGATGGTATGGTAGACATGTAAACGGATGTACAAACGGAGAGGTAGACAGGTAGACGGATGTACAGGTGGAGAGGTAGACAGGTAGACGGATGTACAGACGGACTGACGCACTGACATAGAGGTAGGCAGGTAGACGAATGTAATGACGGAGAGGTAGGCAAGTCAACGAATGTACTGATCGACGGCAGGCAGGCTGACAGATGTACAGGCGGAACGACGGACGCAGAGAGAGAGAGGCAGGCTGATAGATGGACAAGCGGAAGGACATACGCACACAGAGAGAGGCAGACATATAAGCAATCATATCAACTTATAGGCATACTAAAGGACCGACGGAGGGACGGAGAAATAGACAGACAAACAAACATTTGGTATGAAGCCAGGTTGGTAACAGTAAGAGATCTGGTATTTATGCCAACATAATATATTGAAGCATAGCCTAATTACTAATGCCTCTATATATCTGAGCAATCATTAACTGTACGTTGAATACAATATACAAAACGCCTATTCTTTTCTTTGTTAACAACGTTACATTTTCTGCCTTTACTTAGTTAACAAAGTTTGTATCAGCTGTTAGTTGATGTGTTCTGTCTTGTCTGCCTACAGAAGTTGATATTATAGCCAAATATGGGGTTGTGTTTGTAATTGTATTAGTTGTTAGTTCAGATCGTCTCTGCCCAGAGACAATATTATTATACCTATATAGCTCTGTGTTTTTTTTTTAATGTTGATATTGCAAAATCAATAATATGCTAGTTATTTCACTTCCTGTCTGAAACAGTTACCTGTCTTGTAGTAGTTCAGTTAGTTATAAATCTTTTACAGGACATGGCAATCAACCCGAGCATTTATTGCTGTTGTGTAAGTTACTAGGCAGATGTAGTTCAGTAGTTTGCCATTGCTTTCTGGATGGCTGACGACTCATACCATCAACACAAAGCTGTCTCCACAAGTCGGGGAGTTATGAAATTGTGAGGTTTCAAGTGTACGTGGACTATGACCAGATAGTTAGTTGCATATCCTAATACAGGACGTCACAGTCGACCCCATTCTTTCTTTGGCTGTTGATGATTTCTTGACAAGTTTGCCTTCAGTAATAGGCCATTGCTTTCTAGGTGATCGGCACTCATACCAATGTATGAAAACTTTCGCAAGGTGATCTGCTTCCAAATCGCCCGCAGCTGGGTTTCGAAAACGATGTGCCACGCGCCGGCTAGATTGACACCTTAAAAAAGGCGTTTTCATTAGCCAGGCCTATCATCAACCTGACCCCATAACTATGGAATACGTATCTAACCATTGACCATTGACCATAAGTCTCAGAAATTTATATTGCACCAGCATAGGTCAAATAACAAACATACACACATCAGACCGTAATACTGTGTCCAGTTGGTCGTTCAACTAAGTACACGTGTTTCTGTAGTGAGACGCAGCCGTCATTTGGAGGTGACAGGTTCGAATCTCGGCATGGTAGCTATAACTTTCAATCTGAATATTGTCTTGTCTGTCCTCTTATTTCTATGTTTTCCCTCTACTTCTTTGAGCGCCACACAATACTTGTTAAATTGTTTATGAGCTTTCTTACTGGTCTCAAGAGGTTCCCTAATTGATATATACCTCTCACTAGGAGAAGGGGAAGGTATACAATCCTTTTGTTACTTTAAAAACTTCCACACCACCCACACCACCCACACCACCCACACCACCCACACCACCCACACCAGCCACACCACCCACACACTCCCACACCACCCACACCACCCACACCACCCACACCAGCCACACCAGCCACACCAGCCACACCAGCCACACCACCCACACCACCCACACCAGCCACACCAGCCACACCACCCACTACAGCCACACCACCCACACCAGCCACACCACCCACACCACCCACACCAGCCACACCACCCACACCAGCCACACCACCCACACCAGCCACACCAGCCACACCAGCCACACCAGCCACACCACCCACACCACCCACACCACCCACACCACCCACACCACCCACACCACCCACACCAGCCACACCAGCCACACCAGCCACACCAGCCACACCACCCACACCAGCCACACCACCCACACCAGCCACACCAGCCACACCAGCCACACCAGTCACACCAGCCACACCAGCCACACCAGCCACACCAGCCACACCACCCACACCAGCCACACCAGCCACACCACCCACACCACCCACACCAGCCACACCAGCCACACCAGCCACACCAGCCACACCAGCCACACCAGCCACACCAGCCACACCAGCCACCCCAGCCACACCACCCACACCAGCCACACCAGCCACACCACCCACACCAGCCACACCAGCCACACCACCCACACCAGCCACACCAGCCACACCAGCCACACCAGCCACACCAGCCACACCACCCACACCACCCACACCAGCCACACCAGCCACACCAGCCACACCAGCCACACCACCCACACCAGCCACACCAGCCACACCACCCACACCAGCCACACCAGCCACACCAGCCACACCACCCACACCACCCACACCACCCACACCACCCACACCACCCACACCACCCACACCAGCCACACCAGCCTCACCAGCCACACCAGCCACACCAGCCACACCAGCCACACCACCCACACCACCCACACCGCCCACACCACCCACACCACCCACACCAGCCACACCACCCACACCACCCACACCAGCCACACCAGCCACACCAGCCACACCACCCACACCACCCACACCAGCCACACCAGCCACACCACCCACACCACCCACACCAGCCACACCAGCCACACCAGCCACACCAGCCACACCACCCACACCAGCCATACCACCCACACCACCCACACCAGCCACACCACCCACACCAGCCACACCACCCACACCAGCCACACCACCCACACCAGCCACACCAGCCACACCACCCACACCAGCCACACCAGCCACACCACCCACACCAGCCACACCAGCCACACCAGCCACACCAGCCACACCACCCACACCACCCACACCAGCCACACCACCCACACCAGCCACACCAGCCACACCAGCCACACTAGCCACACCAGCCACACCAGCCACACCAGCCACACCACCCACACCACCCACACCACCCACACCCTACTATATCTGTTCCAGGTAGAGGCAGATGTCCTACGTCAAAGCCATTCCGTCCTTCTTCCACTAGTGTATTTTTCTATCGTTTCTCTGTTCTTCCATCTATTGTCTTTTCTTACTGCTATTGCGCGCATACTCCCATTTCTTCTTCTTCTTCTTCTTCTTCTTCTTCTTCTTCTTCTTCTTCTTCTTCTTCTTCTTCTTCTTCTTCTTCTTCTTCTCTTTCTTCTTCTTCTTTCTGCTTCTTTCCGCTTTCTTCTTTCTTCTTCTTCTTCTTTCTTTCTTCTTCTGTCTTCTTCTTCTTCTTCTTCTTCTGTCTTCTTCTTCTTCTTCTTCTTCTTTCGTTCTCTTCTCTCTTCTTTCTTCTGCTCTTCTGCTTCTCGCTTCTCTGCTTCTTCTTCTTTCTTCTTCTTTCTCTCTTCTTCTTCTTCTTCTTCTTCTTCTTCTTTCCTTCTTCTTCTCTTCTTCTTAGTCTCTTCTTCTTCTTCTCTTCTTCTTCTTCTTCTTCTTTCTCTTCTTCTCTTCTTCTTCTTCTCTTCTTCTCTTCTTCTTCTTCTTCTTCTTCTTCTTCTCTTCTTCTTCTTCTTCTTCTTCTTCTTCTTCTTCTTCTTCTTCCTTGTCTTCCTCTTCGTCCTTTTCTTTCGTCTGAATTGTTTTGTTTTCGACATAAATGCGCTGTGTCTGTTTTCTGCAGAGCCGCGATATTTGTCTCTTTCGGCCGACACATGCGACTTCTTCAGACATTTCTTACCCAAGTTAACCTTCTCTGGATGTTACAATTTGAACACAGAAGAGTTGAGTTGCATCAAGAACCCACATCACAGCATTTGGGACATTCCCATGCGCACTACGCTCTCATCTTCAGCAACCAGCGAAGAGTCCAAGTACTAATGGTACAATTTGCAATCTGAATATGTGTCCATCTGCCTTTTCCTTGGAGTACAGATTATCGGCCAGATTCTCTGGTCACTCTTTGCTGCACCATTTTCTCTAGGTCATAATGACGTATCTGTTCTTTCACACTATGCACATGATCGCAATGGCCTGACCACATACAACATCCGGAGCTGATCCTACTTGTCACAAGTTGTAGGTCAAGGACTCTTCTACACGCCTCGATGTGTACTGGGTATATGGTGCCAACCCCATATTTGTACACTCCAGTTGACAAAGTAATATAAGGGACCTTTGAATTAACACACGTATCATCATCATCATCATCAATTCCCTGCCAGCTGGCGTAGGCGTTCATAGCTCTCCACAGACCTCGATCTTTGGTGTTCTGGATCAGCTCTGCTGATTATATTCCTCCATGCCACCTTCTCAATCCGTCCAGCATCATTTCTCTTGGTCTGCCTCTGCCTCTCTGCCCCTCGATCTTTCCAGTTGTCACAATGTTCTCCAATGCCTCTCTTCTCAATACACGTATGGAAAATATAATGTGTAACATCATTTATATAATGTATAAGAATTAGGAATAAGGAAATAAGAAGACGACTAGATCTGAAACCAGTCATGCACTTCATTAAAGAACAATAAATTGCATGGTCTGTTCCGCTGTTCTCATTAGGGCATTGAGGAGCATTTTGTGTTATATTCACTGGCACAGGAACGGAGTATTGTGTGGCGACCCTTTCCCGTGAAGTTGAAATCGCGACTGGCTAAGATTAAATGGTTTGGCCTTGTCACAAGAATACCCTGGCACCATCTGCCACAAAAAAACCACATTGAGGAAATATGATGGGTACAGAGCAAGGGGTCAAACCACGTAAAAGATGGACTGATTGTATTAAGAACAACGTTAGACGATGAATACCAACTTGCAAAGAGTATTAGAAAGGACGAATAAAAGATATACATCTCGCTTCAACACTTCAATGAGGTAAATGGGGGAAGAGAAGAAGAAGAGGAAGATATACTGTAAGTTACCAGAGGTACGAAAAATGGGTCATATTTGAAAAAGGAGAGGAGGGGGTCGGGTGTTTATAGTCGGATCAGTAATGTCATAAATCAATCATATCGCACATCAGGTGACAGGTAATCGATGCTTAGTTTCATGAGTCAACGATTACGTTTACAAAACCACCCCCAGTATGCAATTCCAATATTGTGCAGTGTGCCAGGTATCGATATCGCCCAGACTACCGGATGTAAAAAGTTAATATTTGCGGTAATTATCAGATAAAAATGTAAAAGTTAAGCTTTGTAGTTTTTTTAGAGTCAGTTATTGCTCGATATATTTTCCGTTGAAGTAAATGTGGAAGTATTCAACAGTTTAAGCCTGGTTTTTCTCGTGCTAATATTTATTGTGTTTCGCGATTGCCTTCAGGAAGAAACCGATTCATCATAGGGAAAAACGTTGCACCATCGTGATGGTTGTGTGGGTGTGTGTGTGTGGGTGTGTGTGTGTGTGGTGCGTGTGTGTGTGTTTAGGTGTGTGTGTGTGTGCGTGCAAGATGATATAGCTTCGATGTCTGTTTCTCTGCCTGTCTGTCTGTCGGTTCGTCTGTTTGTCTGCGTGTGTGAAAGTCGGTCGGTCTGTTTATCTGTCTGTTTGTTTGTATGTATGTCTGTCGGTCGGCCGATCGATCGGTTGGTAGGTCAGTAGATCTGTTTGTCTGACTGTTTCTCTGTCTGTGGGTCCGTCGGTCTTTCTGTCTGTCTGTTGGAATGTCGGTCGGTCTGTTAGAATGTCTGTCGGTCTGTTGGAATGCCTATCAATCTGTTGGAATGTCTGTCGGTCTGTTGGAATGTCTGTCGGTCTGTTGGAATGTCTGCCGGTCTGTTGAATTGTCTGTCGGTCTGTTGGAATGTCTGTCGGTCTGTTGGAAGGTCTGTCTGTCTGTTGGAATGTCGGTCGGTCTGTTGGAATATCGGTCGGTATGTTGGAATGTCGGTCGGGGCCTTGGAATGTCGGCCGGTCTGTTGGAATGTCGGTTGGTCTGTTGAAATGTCTGTCGGTCTGTTGGAATGTCTGTCGGTCTGTTGGAATGTCTGTCGGTCTGTTGGAATGTCTGTCGGTCTGTTGGAATGTCTGTTGGTCTGTTGGAATGTCTGTCTGTCTGTTGGAATGTCGGTCGGTCCGTTGGAATGTCGCTCGGTCCGTTGGAATGTCGCTCGGTCCCTTGGAATGTCGGTCGGTCTGTTGGAATGTCGATCGGTCTGTTGGAATGTCTGTCGGTCTGTTGGAATGTCTGTCGGTCTGTTGGAATGTCGGTCGGTCTGTTGAAATGTCTGTCGGTCTCTTGGAATGTCGTTCGGTCTCTTGGAATGTCTGTCGGTCTGTTGGAATGTCGGTTGGTCTGTTGGAATGTCTGTCTGTCTGTTGGAATGTCTGTCGGTCTGTTAAAATGTCGGTCGGTCTGTTGGAATGTCGGTCGTTCTGTTGGAATGTCGGTCGGTCTTTTGGAATGTCTGTCAGTCTGTTGGAATGTCTGTCGGTCTGTTGGAATGTCGGTCGGTCTGTTGGAATGTCTGTCGGTCTGGTGGAATGTCGGTCGGTCTGTTGGAATGTCGGTCGGTCTGTTGTATGTCTGCTTGTCTGTCTGGCGGTCGGTCGATCGTTCTGTTTGTGTCTATCGAGTTGTATGCTTGTCTGTTTGCCTTCGGTCTATCGATCAGTCGGTCTGTATGCCTGGCGTTCGGTCGGTAAGACTTTTTGTCTGTCTGCCTATTTGTATGTCTTTATATCTGCCTATATATCAGTAGGTCAGTCAGTTTATTTGTGGTCTACACATCGCACACCTTCTGCGTCATCGAATGTACGGCACATTTTGGAACTAGCAGAGGCAATTGCCATTCATTTACAAAAGCCAACTGTGTGCAAACAAAAAGACGAGTTTAAAATATGTCAATTTTAAATTACCGTAGTAGCCGATTCAAATTAATGTGTGAATATGTGTATTGTATATTTCAACTTGGGGGATTTAACCTAATTATTTTAGTTTATGTTGTATGGTATCTGCTGTATGTGCCTGACGAGATGCAGCAAAATATGCCTGGCAATAAATCGTGTAGTCTATTGTTTGTGTCGTCGTTATTCAAATTCACTACGGGAAAACATGGTTTTGAATTCGTGGGCTTTGACGATTTCACACTCCGTTTCCCGTTTCGTCTGTACAGTCAGTCACGTTTTTATTTTGTCGATTTTCATTTTCACGGTCCGTTTCTTATCGTTTTATCAGTCCTCACAAACCTACTGCATAGAACTGCGTGCTCTGTTTTCTAAACCACGTTTTCTCTTGACATTCAACTTCGGCGTCATTCACGAAATGTCTCCCGCCAAGGTGTGTTTTCAGTGTTTATGCTGACAAATGTTTGTCCCATAATGCGGTGCATAGTTGGTAGAAAAATTTAAGAGAGCGAGTCAATAAGTAAGTCACACAGTTCTGTGGGATGGCAGGTAAATGAAATCAGAGCACGCAGTTCTATCCAGCCGTTTTGAGAGGACTGATTAAACGATGGGATAAGTGCATCAATGTTGGTGGAAATTATGTTGAGAAATAAAGGGACAATGTATGTATAAAAATAAACTGGTTTCAAGTTGTCATCATATTTAGGTATTTTTCTACAGCCATTTGTGACTTACTTATTAACTTACCCTCGTATATATGTATGTGTGTGTGTATATATATATATATATATATATATATATATATATATATATATATATATATATATATATATATATATATATATATGTGTGTGTGTGTGTGTGTGTGTGTGTGTGTGTGTGTGTGTGTGTATTCATGTAGAGTTTTTCGTGTAGTTTTATGAATGTGTTTGCTGGTTTTGTGCTGATGAAGGGAGCTGCTGACCGAGCGAGTGGTTAGAATGCCGGATTCTCCTGTGAGAGACCCGGGTTCGAATCCTCGGTAACGAGTGGACATTTTTCTATCGGGGGCAAAAAGAAAACGCTAACCTGCACAATTCGTGGCGACTGCACTAGCCAGGCGGCCTGTATTCCTCAGGTTCAAAGACCTCTGCCATACACCGCAAGGTACTATAGTGGCAGTAAATGACAGTTTGACAGAAGGTAGTGGCCGCAACGTCCATAGTGATACTTGTGATAGTGTTCTGGTAAAACGTACCGATTCGACTCTTCGTTTGGTGATCCATCCACAGGCTGTATGGGCATCTACCTGGACGCCATAGATGCGGTCCCCGACAAGGACACGCTCGTTGGTTCCCGCCACGCCTTCATGATGACCGTTATGGACAAGTTGCTTCTCCATCTGCAGACGATTGATCTGGCCAAGGTCAAGGGGTCGCTGGAGAGGAGGCATATTTGTGATGGGGTTATGCTGGAGGGGTTCAAGAACGGTGAGTTGGTGGTTTGTTGAATGTTGGTTTTTTGAATGTTTGTTGCTTGTTGTGTGTTAAATATTGGTGCATTTTTGCATGTTTGGAATTTGTTAAATGTTGGTGGTTTGTTGAATGTTTGTTGTGTGTTAAATGTTGGTTGTTTATTGAATACTGGTGATTTTTCGAATGTTGGTAGTTTGTTAAATGTTGATGGTTTGTTACATGTTGATGGTTTGTTACATGTTAATGGTTTGTTACATGTTAATGGTTTGTTTAATGTTGGTGCTTTGTTAAGTGTTGGTGGTTGTGGGATGTGAATTTTAATCTATGAGCATATTTTGTTAAGTGTCTAGGGGATTTAGTTAGATTCTCTGTTCACTTCTAGAATGCAGTGTGATCATGGAATTCTACCATAAACGCAAGAGGAAAAATACTTCACTCCTTCATATATTGTATTTATGTGTATGTTTCCATTCCCACTAATATCAACAGCTAATTTGTATATTGTGCTTTAGAACATTGATTGTTTATCAACATATAGGACAACTACTGTTGAACAAACATCAACAAGTACTTGACGTAAACATCAACATTGGAACATACAGTTCAGGCAGTAAATCAAGATCTGGGGTACCAAATCTACAAGTGTAATGACCACTGTGAGCTTCTTGAATATGCCTCACATGACATATGTATACATTCACATGAAATATGACATAGGTATACATTCACATTAAATATGACCGAAGTATACATTCACATATCTATATTGACCATAATGAAATACTGGAACAGGCATGTGATGAAATATGACGTATCATAGACACATTAAAAAGTGCTCTCCCATATTCCCCCAAAATTCAACATCTTCAAAAACCACCAATACATATCAGTTGGTTCCCAACACCATTGACAAACATAATGATGTTAAACACCTTTGGCATGTGTTCAAGAAAATCAAACACTACATTCATTACATAATACTAAACTAATTATTTAGTGGTTTGCTGTCCTTTACTCTCCTGTTGTACGGTGGTTCAGTGTTAATCTCCAGTGTATAGTAGATCCTATTCCAATTTTCTGGGTACCGAAATCAATGCACTCAGTTGTGTTCCTCACATGTATATCCACTGGTAATTCGCTGGTAAAAATCATACTCCATAATCCAAGAATAGAATTTACAAACAAGCACTTAATCACCTCCATGGGGCTGAATTCACGAATATCCTGTTGCGAGTAGGCTAGGGGCCTTTTTGAAATTGAGGCTTAGGTTGGTCAAACTTTCAGGAGTTCCACTTAAGCTCTTGCAGAAGGTACTTCCCTTTATCACCATGTTCAATGAAAAGTTGACGGCCATTCAGCTACTCGGCTTGAACTATCTAATCAGAAGACATATTAGGTGACTACCAGGCGGGTTTTAGACAAAACAGATCAACAATAGATCAGATATTTATCTTACGAAAAATAGCAGAGAAAAATTGGGAATATAAAAAAGATCTCCATAACATTTTTGTGGATTTTAAAAAGGCTTATGATAGTGTCCATAGGAACAGTCTATGGAATGCTATGCAGGAATTTGGAATACCAAGGAAATTAATCAACATGACCAGACTATGCATGGAAGATACTTATAATATAGTAATATATAAAGGCAGGAAATCAGACCCTTTCTAAATAACATCTGGCTTGAAATAGGGTGATGCATTATCGCCGCTACTCTTCAATCTGGCTCTAGAGAAAGTTGTAAGGAAGATAAAGGGGGAATGTGATATTGGAGGAACATCCAAGCTGCTTGGTTATGCAGATGATATAGATATTATAGGGGAAAATGAATAAAAGACATTGGAAATATTGACTCACTTAAAGAAAAAAGCCCAACAGATGGAGCTGGTTATCAACCAAGATAAGACAGAATATATGGTAATTTCAAGAGTAGGAATGGCTAAAAACTCTGGCCATATACAAATAGATAATATGACCATTAAAAAAACAAACGGAAGCATACAAATACCTGGGTACAATCTTCAACTGTTCCAACATCATAAGGGAAGAAATACAAACTAGAATCAATTCTGGAAATAAGATATACTATACACCACAACATCTACTAAAATCAAATTCGCTATCCTTTCAACTTGGGAGTCCCACAGACAGTTTGGAGGGTTCTCACTGCTGTTAGTTTTATTACACGTAGTATAACTTCCACAGTTTTGTTGACCTCGATGACTGATGATGCTTCAGGTGGTACCTCTCAGAATTAAAGCAGACGGTTTTTCTGTATATCTTTATGTGGATATTTAGATTCTGAAGTCCGTCCTGGATATTCCTACTGAAGTAGGACTTCATCAATAACGTTGTCATTCATCTTCAAAATTGTCTTTTGCTGGCTATGGCAGCTTAAAAAGTGTAGCAGTCAACATTTATGTTGTTCTAGATCCAGACTATGTATAGGACATTTTTCCCATGCTTACCGGCTTTTTATCCAGGATCCGGTTCGGTGATAACATCCAACAAACCACCACATGCTACTCTCTTGCGCTGGAAATGACAAAGAATACAACCTACGCACTAATACAACTCTGTGTTATGGTAACATTTTCACAACAAATTACAAACAAAAAAAGAGGAAGGCAATCGGAGAGTCTTTCCAATGTGTCCCATTGTTCCTCGTCGCTTTTTGTTGAGCTATTCTAGCTCTTATTGCGAGTAGGGTATCTCCTCACTCAATATTCTATTCTGATGTTGTTACTGGGACTATTTGATGGATCTGATAGTTCCTAACTATCCAATCATCTTGATATCACACCTATCCTACTATGACAAGAATCTCTGAGACAAGCCTTTTTCCCAGAACTCCTCGTCTTCTTTCATTAGGTGTAATTCGTATTAGGCCACCAGCCATCAGCCATACCATTCACATTATCGTCTTGTGGTGCTGACATACACAAGGCTTCTTAACTCATCATCATCATCATGTCCCCACAGATAACATTAAAATGTTCCTCCCAACAGCAAAAGTAACAATCATGGCGGAATCAATTTATATGTATAAAAAAGAATGTTTGTGTCTTTGTTTGTGTGTCCTTTATGCGTTTCCGAACTGTCAATCTGATTGAGATTAAATTTTGTACAGACGTTCTTCCCATTCCCGCGGATCCAACTGACATAGTTACTTAGTTTAAAACAGTTATGTACGTAATATATTAACATTAATTAAAATATTGCAAGAGGACTTAACTTAAGAAAAGGTATAACAAGGGAAATACTTTTAGTAGCATTGCTATATTATGTAATTTAAATAATTTTGTATGTTTCTTAAGTTTTATCAAATGTTTAAGGAAGTTATCTACAGTCACATGAGTTATAAACAAAGTGATAAAAACTGAAAGGCATCTTCAAAGTTTTCATGAAAATAATGCATCTATTTTACATACGTGAAGGGATGCAGAGGTGTTTCCAAGGCACCAGGGCCGGGTTACATACTGGCCAAGACCTATTGACGCGTCCTCGTCGAGCGTCCTGGGTAACAGGTCCTTTCGGGGTCCTGGCTAAAGTCAGTAGGATCGCCGATTCCTCCGAAGTCGGAGAGTGTCTGCCTGTACGGCGAGGAACCACCAGTCTGCACACCAATAAGCCAGACATGGGACAACGGATACTCACGCAAAACTCAGGTCCTGTATGACATCACACTGATGTTGGACAACAGCATGCCTTCATCCGACATACAGGACTTCGCGTTGGAGCTCAAGCCAACGAATACAAGCAAGCAAGCACATACGTGAAAATTTTGTAACTCATCTTTTTATTTCTCTTCGACATTACATTATATGTTTTACGATTCTTTATTTCTTTTCGACATCAAAATAAATGTGTTTTTTTATTTCTTCTATGTCACGGATTATTCAAACATATCGGTGATTTTAATTTTAGGGAAGTGATTTCGATAGTTTTCACCACGTGTAGATCTGGATTACAATTTCCACTGTCGCGGATTATTAAACATATCAGTGATTTAAATTTTGTGGAAGTGTTTTCGATAGTTTTCACCACTTGTATACCTTTGTTAAAGATTTTACTCTGTTACGATTATCGGAAGATGGAACACCAAATGTTAAAACGTGTCAAAGTCACACACGAGAGAATAGTTGTGACGGGGAGGAGAGTTCCATCAAGCAAACATCACTTATGAATTTCTATATCATGGACCTTCATGTGGTTCCAGGTTCAACTACTCGCTGATGGAGCGTCTTGATGAGGCCTTGCTGGATCGGTAAGCAAGGGATAAAATCCATCTACGTTTTGAGGACCCTTAAAAGATGGTATGCTACGCTGACACGGAAGCAAAGGCGGCTCATTATGAACGGCTTCACGGATGAAGCATGAACTGCAGGATCCTAAATTAACTATTGTAATTGAAAACATAGAGAAGGAAAAGACCAAAGCTATGATTCATTGGATGCCTACAACAGAAAAGGTTGAGACAGTGAAGCAAATAGCCGCGGATATTTCGGTAGATATAAATGCGGAAGTGCATACACTTAAAAACAGCACGGACAAGTGGTTACTGCTGTGCAACCCGAAAGAGCCTTTACCACATTACGTGGACACGGAGTTGGACTGTGTAGAAGTCAAGCTACACCGTCTCTTCATAATAGTTCCGGGGCGCCGTACGGCGTGTACAGTCTGTGGGGAGGACTCCCACTGGAGTAATAAATGTCCGACCAAAGTACAAATCAAGAAGGGACCAAGACTGGCACAACAAGTCACCTCGAACTCCCAGACAGATCAACATAGTAAGGAGGATGAAGACGTTTCCAGCTGGTCAGTCGGAAAAGGGGACGCTCAACCAAGAGCCTGTCTGACGGTGAGAGCTCGTCACCTCCAGCCCCCCCCCCCCCCAACACCTGTTACCACGCTGCTGCCCCTCAACAACCACGACTACCCTACACCGTCTGAAGCGTAAAGGGCAAATAAAAAGAAATGTACTGAAAAGCGGGAAGACAAATCGACCGGCTCAGAACAAAGCAACAGAGGACCTCAGACAGATTTGAACCAGCCTCTCATTGACACATGGACCACAGCGATTCTGTCACGCACAAAAATGTCCCCTCTATAGATGAATGAAGCTCTATAGTGATGACTCGGCAAATATTGAATCAATAGTGTAAAGAAGCCAGTATTATTTCCAGTAGTGGGAAAAAGCCGATTTAATTTCCAATGTTATTTCAACATTGTGAAGAAGCCATTATTCATTACTGAATTGAAATGAAGTCAGTAGGACTTACAATGTTGTGATGAATCAGTGAATAGTGTTTCATGATATATTTAGTCTAGAATGTGATGAATCAGTGAATAGTGTTTCACGATATATGAAGTCTAGGGTGTGATAATCAGTGAATAGTGTTTCACGATTTCATGAACTTCGCAACCAGTAGAAGTTATAGAATTGTGATGTATATGTGAATGTTGATTCACGATTAAGGAGGTCATTATAAGTGGCAGGATTGTGATGAATCTGAATATTGAGTTAGGGTTGATGAAGCCCGATTGTTCAAGAGGGGTGATAGAATTTCTACAATAACTCACAGTATTGGTAAAACAATCAAGTTGTCGTGAATTCGTTTAAAGTGTCGTCCCTGGAGTGAGTGGAGTCAACACCCACATTATATTTTACCCCTTATCAATATCCTGGAGATATCCAGCAGACTCCGTCCACAACACTCCCTCAATCTGAAAACACCTTCTTCTCACTCTTGCTCACCCCTGGGTCATGCCCCCTCTCATGCTTCCCCAACGCCACATACTCAACAACTCTTGCTTCTAAAAATTAATAAAGATTAATTTATTAAAAGAAAAGTGTAATGTACGTGAGACGTGTACGCGAAGAAAATGTGTGTTGTGTATTCTAATGTAAATGTAGAGGTCAGACCATAAAGTTCATGATCAGAGTTCACTCATCATGGCAAGGATTACACGACATCACAAGAATCAGCACAATGGACCTCACCAAATGCCGCGTATCTCCCACCAGACATGTCCTCCTCCAGGAGCTTTGATAACCATGAGGGCTGATTCCCATTCAAATCTACAGTCCGGGAATGATACTATTCTTTGTTCCTAACACGGTTCCTAATAGTTTATAGAAACTGAGACCACACAATTTCCTGCCCAGTGAAAAGTGGAACACTGTCCCATGAACATGACGTCTTTCCTTCTTGCGAAATGTTCTATAGTTTTCACTCTTGAAACAGTCATTGTATCTAGACTCAAATAGATCTCTTAGTTTTCCAGATAACGTCTTAGTGTTATGATTTCTTTGATACGTGGAACAACCACTCTTCAATGTTTTGGTTTTCTGTAATGTGAAAATCAATCCCTACTGTTCTAGTAATAAGTGGACTGAACATCCATCACCACTGGGATATTCACGAATGGTATAAAAATCAAAACCCATTACCATGTTGCTGTCCACAGTTAGTGTGACATCTTCTTAGTATTGTTCTCAGTATTTATCCTGTGGGATACTTATACTATTCAGCTCCACCGAGCAATGTTTATCAACTTCTTCTAGCATAGGCCCAGTGAGAAAGTTGCTGGCCAATCTTCCTGCACCAAAAAAAATATCCGGGATCGGAATTTTTCAATGTTTCTGTGTTCTTCATCCCAGCCAGAGGGAACCTGTAAAATATATAATACAACTGGTGAGAGCCTCCCCGTCACTGATCCTTATTGGATGATCGTGGGCCATCGGCCACGCTCAGAAAAATACAGTGAACCACTCTGTCAGGGACAGATGAGCTCAACACATAGGTTTTCATCAGGCCAAGACAAGAAAAAAACAACAACATACAGAGTGCGGAACCCCACCAGGGAGCACCCCACGGGAAGATCCCAATTATCCTCCATTACTCAATTCTCAACTAGTAGAGCTTATCAACACTTCACTACTCTATTTTTTCAACTAACAGAGCCAATCATCACTTCACCAACAATTATCTGGATCTGAATTTTCAATGGTTCTGTGTTTTTCATCCCACCCAGAGGGAACCTGTAAAATATATAATACAACTGGTGAGAGCCTCCCCGTCACTGATCCTTATTAGATGATCGTGGGCCATCGGCTTCGCTCAGAAAAATACAGTGAACCTAACTCTGTCAGGACAGATGAACTGAACACATAGGATTTCATCAGGCCAACAACAAGAAGAAAAAAAGAAAAAAAACAGAGTGCGGAACTCCCCCACCAGGAGCACCCACTGGAAGATTCCAATTATCCCCCATTACTCAATTCTCAACTATTAGAGCTTATCAACACTTCACTACTCTATTTTCAACTAACAGAGCTAGTCATCACTTCACTATTCTAGCTAGTTTCAACCCTGCTACTGCCTAATTTAATTAGGACTAAGTATACAGTATGTTCTACCTTATACAACACCGCAGTTCTACCAAATCACATCTACATTTGCCATGACAGGTACGTGTAAAATTAAAT
Source organism: Cepaea nemoralis (assembly GCA_014155875.1). Lineage (NCBI taxonomy): Eukaryota > Metazoa > Mollusca > Gastropoda > Stylommatophora > Helicidae > Cepaea > Cepaea nemoralis. The sequence continues at coordinate 266,107 of JACEFZ010027998.1, read as the reverse complement.
CCATTTAATTTCCAAACACGGTAGACATTATTAAAATCCATAACTGCAGTGCCAAAGGCACTTCTGCCTAAATCAACTGTCCGGACGTTACACTGTCCTCACCCAATCGTGTTTTTGGCAAACGCCTTGAATTGGTTCACGTGACGTTTTTGATGTCATGCAGGTGTCCCAATGTTCAGAATAACAAGCCTACAACTTTCTGTCGTGTGGTGACAATCAAAGCCGCCATTTCGTTTGATGTCGGGAAATTCTCAATGACAGACGGGATCTGTTTTATCTCCCGAGCCGGGCAATTCTGCTTGGATCCGACTTGTTTTTTCTGTATTGTTAAAAACAATTGTGGCCTTGAAAACATGCCGTATATCAGACTGCCTGTATTATCATCAACTGGTTAATCACGGTGATTTTCATGACAGTAACTACCCTCTTTATTCCCATTTTAATTGCTGCTACTTGGTTCCAGTAAACATTCTTATTATTCTTAAATATTTTCCATCAATGTTGATATCTTCCATCATTTTAATCAGTTCATCATGTTTTACTTTATCAAATGCCTTAGTATAATCTATGAAGCACAAATATATGTCTCTCTGTTTCTCTATTGACCTTTCTATTAGTGTCCGTAATGTATAAATTGCATTGTTTGTGTCCTTTCTTTCCACAAATCCATACTGTTCTTCACTAATTTCCATTTTTATTTTCTTTTTGTTTCTTCTCATTATGATTCTGAGTAGAAGCTTAGTGATATGGTTTATGAGGTTAATTGTACGAAAATCTTCACAATCAATTGCTCCTGGTCTTTTTGGTATAGCTATAAATACAGATTTCAGCATATCACTCGGTAAATATCCACTACTGTAAATATCATTCAACATTTTGGTTAATATATCTACTCCAAATTCTCCCAATACTTCTAATTCTTCTATTGTGATTTCATCTGGCCCAGCTGTTTTTCCTTTCTTCATACGTTTCATAGCGTCAGCGACTTCTTCTTTCAGAATAGGTGGACCTTCTAAGTTACTATCTTCTGTTAATTCTTCCCTTTCTCCGTCATATAATTCTCTTATATACTCATTCCACCTCTTCATTATATCACCTTCCTCTAATAATATCTTTCCTGTTTTTGACTTCAAACACCCTGTATTTATTCTTATTTTTCTTCCTGTAAGCTCACTGATTTGTCTGTACATATTTTTTGTATCATTAATGGAATTTAATTCATTTTTTTTTGCATTGCTCGTTTAACCAACTTTCTTTAGCCTTCCCCACATTTATCTTTTATTTCTTTATTTATCTTAGCGTATTCTTGTTTGTCATTTTTACTCTGTTTTCTTTTGTCCATCAGTTTTAAGATTTCTTCATTCATCCATTTTTTCTTAGCTATTTTGCCTCTCTCCGGTAATACTTCTTTGCTAGTTTGATGAATGGAGTCCCTTAAAATTTCCCATTGTTCATTTATATTCTGTATTTTAGCTATCGCATTGTACCTATTTTTCACAGTCACTCTGTATTGTCCTTGCATTTCTTTATCTATTTTCAGAACCTCTTTATTAAGTCTCATGTTCTTAACCATTTTTTCCCTCTCTTTAATCTTACTTTTATTTGTCCACATAGTGGTACATGATCACTATTACAGTCATCAACAGGCATTGTCTTTACGCATTAAAGCATTTCTATATCTTTTTTTAAATTAGTATGTAGTCAATTTGGTTGCGTATTTTCTTATCAGGGCTTTTCCATGTGTACAGTCGTCTTTTATGGTGTTTAAACCATGTGTTTCCAATTATCATATCATTGATATTTGCCCATTCTGTTAGCTTTTCCTCTCTTTCATTTCTTGTACCTAAACCATAATTCCCAACTACATCCTCCATTTTCCCCTTTCCTACTTTTGCATTAAAATCACCAAGTATTATCTTTATTTCTTGTGATCCAATTTGAGCCATCACCATTTCTATTTCGTCGTAAAAGTGTTGTATTTCTTCATCACTACTGCTTATTGTTGGTGCATATACCTGTATAATATTTATGTCTATTGGTTTGCCTTTGATTTTTACCATAACTACTATATCTGAAATACACCAGTATCCATTAATAGACTTGGCTGTTTTTTCGTCTAATATTATTCCTACACCTTTTTCATGTGTATCCCCTCCAGAATAAATTATTGTGTGATTGTCAGCTATAATTTTGCCCGATCCCTTCCATCTCATCTCACTAACGCCAAGTATATTCATTTTCATGCTATCCATCTCTCTTAGAACATTGGTCAACTTTCCTAGCTCATTTCATGTCCTAACATTCCATGTTCCTACTCTAAATTTATTTATTTCAGTTATGATTTTGCCATCAGTAGCTGGATGACGGTCTGGTGTCACCTGTGGCTCATGACTGTCCCTACCGGACGAGGATGTCCTAAGACAGCCATAAACGTCGTTCACTAACTCTGATATATGTTTTGCCATGAAGTCTTTGGAAGATAATGTGGTGGTTTCCCCTTGACTTCCACATTCACATGGTGGTCTTTTTACCTCTGCCTTTGACAGCCATTTCCGACTGTAAGGACAAGTGAGTGCCCTGCTCTGCTCAGCTGTAGAGATGTCCACTTATTCCGGTGGATACTCGGTCCCCAGAGCTGTGTTAGCCACACCGTGGTGTGTTTCCAACCTCTACCACGGGGAGGTGCAGTTGGGATTTTCCCTTCCTAAAGTTATGGTCTATGACCAAAACTCTCCAGTACTTTTAGAGGACTTCAGAAATGTAGAGGATATAAATGGAATCAGCATTGGAGGACGAAACATCAATAACATTAGATATGCAGATGATACAGTATTGATTGCAGACAATGAGCAGGATCTGCAACAATTAGTGGATGCGGTTGTTGTACACAATGAGCAACTGGGGTTAGAATTAAATTGTAAAAAGACACGGGTTATGGTCGTCACTAGGAATAACGAAGTACCACAATGTAATATACAAGTAAATGGGAATATTCTTCAACAAGTGAATCGTTACAATTATCTCGGCACAGTCATAACATCTGATGGGAGATGCCTTGAAGAGATTAGAACAAGAATCGCCATGTCGAAAGTAGCCTTTAGCAAGATGAAACACATTTTGACCAATAAAAAGATGTCAACTGAAACGAGAAAAAGAGTGTTGAAAGGATATATAGAACCTGTTCTTTTGTATGGATGTGAAACTTGGACAATGAGCAGTCAAGCTGAAAAACATCTGATGGCTGAGAAATGTGGTTTCTGAGGAAAATGCAAAGAATACCATGGACGGACAGAAGAACTAATGACCAAGTACTACAGGAGGCAAATGAAAATCGTAAATTGATTAGAGAAATTAGACGTAGACAGTCAAAATATTTTGGACATGTTATGAGAAGAAATGGATTGGAGAACTTAGTGACAACTGGCAAGATCGAAGGGAACAGACCAAGAGGAAGACCGAGAGGAAAATACCTGGATGGTTGGCCACATGGCATGGACGAGACAGGAACACTGAGCTGATCCACGACTCGGTGATCGAGTGAAATGGCGAGTCATGACCGCCCACGCTTTCCGGCATGGCACATGATTGATTGATTGGATAAGATTGTTGTTCTATTGGATACGTTTGGTTGTGTTCTATTTTATTAGTTTGCCTGTGTTATTGAACAAGTTTAGTTGTGTTATTGAACAAGTTTGCTTGTGTTATTCGACAAGTTTGCTTGTGTTATTGGACAAGTTTGCTTGTGTTATTGAACAAGTTTGCTTGTGTTATTCGACAAGTTTGCTAGTGTTATTGGACAAAGTTTCTAGTTAGTGTTATTGGACAAGATTGCTTGTGTATTAAACCTTTAATGCTCCAGGAATCGTGACGCACCTGCTGTTGATGCATACTCCACGCGGAAGACATTCTGACCAATAGTACACATTCAAACCTGGAGGTCACGGTCAGATCAACAGTTTAAGTTGTCATGACGTTGTTGTCAAATGCAGTTGAACTAGTGGATACCAGAAAAGATTGAGCAGAAACAAATGTCACTCAGTTATCACACCAACAACCCATACCTTGACCTTCATATGGCTGTGCAAATAATCACCCTCAGACATCGCACAGACTACATCAGATTTAGGCATCTCCTCATCAGGAAGTTAAACGGTGGTAAGTTACGTAATTAAGGGCAATTTTCATGAAAGAGGCATATTGGGTTTACGGAAACGTGTAAACAAGAATGTTTCCTATGTAGTTGGCTGCTAAGGGTTTGTGATGTGATATGGCCATCACATTTCGTGAATACAAGGAGAAATAGCTAGCCAGTTCAAGTCAGCATGATCGAATGGATAAGAACGCGCGTTTTTAAATATCCGCTGTTCTGATGTCGAGGTAAGGGGTTGGAGTAAAAAAATGTTCACCTATCGTTTTTGACTTTGGGACGTAAATTACAAGTACCTCTGAAGTCGGAGTGGGTTCGCCTGATGGCAGAGACACTGTTAGTACTGAAAGCTAATCCACACGCAAAATTCAGTCCATCACTATTGGAAGTAATGTGTATGGACTACGCTTGAGTTCAAGGAGACCGAGAACAAATAAAACATAGATGGCAAGTCTTTCTCTCACTTAGCGAGACGAAGAGCTCAAACGTCGAACCCTCGTCCGACGTGTCCTTGACATTATTAGCGCAGCTCCTTATTAACTACGCTAACCAAGCCTGCTACATAGGGTACTTAGAGTTAGGCCCATATATTTAGGGCAAACAGCACTCCACGGTTAATGTGGTCAACATCGCACTCTGCACACTTCCTGGCATCCACTTCAGCTGGATCACTGCACAGTCTGCCACGTGGGGATTGACTAGCATCAGTAGCTGCAGACCGGGACCACTTCACAACATCGAAGTCCATCCCACGATATACCGCTGTGAGCGTAAAGGGCAAAAATTACCGCTGCTTCGAATAGTCTAGCCTCTGAACATAGTATCTTATAGCCCACATACAACACCTTGAACGCTCGTCCATGTACACGGACCACATACGCGAGGATCTTCCCCGGGATCGAATTCCTAGTGGGAACCAAATCACAGTCTATCCAACATCGCGCTGACTACAGAACGCTTGGGCTTGATGTATTTCTCCCTATTTTTCTGCATGCATTGGTGACAGACAATGAGCAGGATCTGCAACATTTAGTAGATGTTGTTGATAAACACAGTGAACAACTAGGTTAGAATTAAATTGTAAGAAGAGACATATTATGGTCGTCGCTAGGAAGAAAGAAACACCACAATATAATACAAACGTAAATGTGAATATTCTTATAAAATAGTGAATCGGTACATATATCTCAGAACTGTCGTAACATCTGATGTAAGATGATTTGCAGAGATTAGAACAAGAATCACCATGGTCGAAGGTAGCCTTTTTTAAGATGGGAAACATACTGACCAATAAAATGATAACAATATATTTTAAAAATAGTAATAATACTAATAATACAAAACAAAGAAAAGAGTGTTGAAGTGCTACAATGAATTCGTACTTATGTATGGATGTGAATCATGTTCAATGATCAGACAAGCTGAAAACCATCTAATGGCTGTGGAAACGTTTCTGAGGAAAATGCAAAGAATATCATAGACAGAAAAGCCAATGACTACGTCGTACAAGAAACAAATTAACTGATTAGAGAAATTAGACGCATTCACAATTGTTTGGTCACGTTATGAGAAAAAATAAATGGGAGAACTTGGTAACTCGCAAGATTGAGGAGGAAAGAACAATGGGAATGCACAGAAGTATATACATACCTAGATGGCTTGACAATGTGGTATAGTCGAGACAATAATACTGAGCTGATCCACGACTCTGGTGATTGCGTGAGATGGCGAAATATGACCGCATATAGCACATGACCATGAGGATGATGAATGCTTTCTCGTCGCCCCCTCTTTTCAGGCCAGTCCTGTGGCCAGAGGTCATTTTGACTTTGTCGGTGGTCATTGATCCATAATATTGTTGTTTTTCTATCAAGCATGATGATAACTATACATTTCATCCAGTGGGGTTGAAAGTATGGATTCGTGAGTTCTAAGATGGCTGATAAGGCCTATTTTGGCTCGAAATGTTCTTTGACAATGTGGGCAAAGAATGCTTGACGTTTCAGGAGGAGGATCTCCTGCAGTGGTTTTTTCTGTCCAGCCTTTCCTTCACAGTTCTTGCAGTCCCGGTTGCTCCACAAGTGACTCCACTCTTATGTAATGATGTACGCCACAAATTACAGTCTTTAGCAGCAGTCTCCCAGGTGTCAAGATGAATTCCAAAAGTTTTCAGTGAGATTTTCAGTATCTTTAATAAAGCGTTTCCTCTTGCCGCCTTGGGAGCGTTTACCACAACGCAGCTCGCCGTAAAAACGTTATTTGTATGCCGACCACAGTATAGAGTACCTACCAACCGCGGCTACCTGGTTAGGTAATGATGGAGCAGACAATGTTTAGGGCACCTTTTCTAGCCCCTTCCTCATGCTATGGAGGTGAGCAGTGCTTTCCTACAGTGGGCTGCTCAGTCACTCAGGGGGTTGCCGAATCCCACTGCTCTGGTCAGTAGAAGACGATCATATGGCCTGAGCCGCCTGTGTGCAGGTCTGCGACTACGACTGCCAGCGTACCCATGCCTGCCGCTTCGCCGCTCGCCCATCGCCACAGGGCTTGAAGGTGATATATGAATTGGATGAAGAATGACTTGCGCGATGAATTGGATTAAAGTGAAGAAGAGTTGCGCAATTCGTCGACCTCGCTTTCTCGCCATCTGAGTCCATCTGAGTCCAGTGGCAAGACAAGTCAAGACGACTGGAGTCGAATACAGGTGTAGTGGATGACCAGGTCGCTCTACGTGCTTGCCGTGCTCATTACGTTCAACAACGCTTTGCGGGTAAACACCGTCTTGCCGTTGAATCATCATCCATGGTATTAATGTACAATGAGCCGCTATAGCTTCGTGGCAGCCCACTTATCTGCTGGCCAGGCAATCACGTGGTCGAAACCTTTTGATGTGAGAATATCTTTCTCCATTGACCAAGTTCCCAGAGTGATCCAACTAAGGACGCTTTCCTCATTTTGAGGTGACAGGTTCGAATCCCATTCGGAATTCATCATCACCAAGTGCTCTGCCAGCTGAAGTAGGCGTTCATGGCTCTCCACAGACCTCGGTCGTTGATGTTCTGGATCAATTCTGCTGATGGCATTCCTCCATACCACCGTCTCAATCCATCCAGCATCATTTCTCTTGACCTGCTCTGCCTCTCGTACCTTCGATCTTTCCAGTTGTCACGATGTTCTCCAGTGCCTCCCTTCTCATCACATGACCGAAGAAAGATGTTTGTCTCTGTCTTATTGTTGTATATAATGTTCTAGTTTCATTAGCCTGTATCAGGCAGTCGTTATTATTTACTCTGGCAGTCCAAGGAATTCGCAACATTCGTCTCAGGAACCACATCTCTGTTGCTTCTAATTTCTTCTTAATTTCTTCATTTACATTCCAAGATTCACTGCCATACAGCAAAACTGGTTCTACATAGCATTTCAGCACCCTCTTTCTTACATTCAGTGATAGTGACTTATTGCATAAGATACTCTTCATTTTCTGAAATGTGGCATTTGCTTGCCTTATTCTGCTCTTAATCTCTGTTGTACATCTTCCATCTGATTTTATAAACACCCTTAGGTTCGGGACTATAGCTTTCAATTTGTGTCTTGTCTAGTGTGTCCTCTAGTCTCTAATTTTTTCCCCATACTTCTATGAGCGCAAAACAATGCATGTGTATGTATTTATGAACTGTCTTAGTGGCCTCAAATGTTTCCCCAATTGATATTTATGTGTAATCTTCTTCTTCTTCAGCGTTCCGAGCCATTGAGGTTCTTTGCTGCAGATACAATCCGTCGCCATTCGTCTCTCTGGTGTAATACGTGTACAAAATTAGAACCGACCAATCATTTCTCTTCTTTCGTTAATATACTGGACACAGCATTACGGTCTGATGTGTTTGTGGGTTTGTTATTTGACCTATGCTAGTTTAATATACATTCTTAGACCCCCAGGCTGGCAGATTGGCTGGCTCGGCAAAACTTGGTGGAGTATTGATACATGACAAGGCAGACGTGGCTGCGGCCTTGTGGGAGCACGTGTACACCTGAGTGGAGCAAATGGACCACCATAGACTGGCAAGAACGAAGCAAGCGAGGAGTGACGAGGGGATCTGGCCGGCGCTCGACGCTCAGAGGAAAGGCGAGACGAATATAATCAGAATGCTACTGGAAATATTGGTGTTGGAACTCTTCGCTGACTGCTGGGGATGGGGACGGAGCGCTTATGGGAATGCCCCGAATGCTGTGATGACGGTTTCTAAATCAATCAATCAATCAACCAATCTTAGACCCACGGTGCTATTCCAATGGTTAGATACGAATTATTTCCACATTCCATAGTTGCGGGTTCAGGTGGATGATAGACCTGGCTAATGAAGACACCTTTTGTTAGAAGTCTGTTGTTGGTTATGCGTGGAAGTAGACTTGTTCCTGTAGCGAGACCACATTTGTATGCTGTCTAGAGCGTCCGTTAATCTCTAATTGTTTCATCTACTTCTTTGAGGGCCACACAATACGTGATATTTATTCAATAGAGACGATGCTGGACAGTTCGATATCAAAGTATGGCGGAATTTCGGTATCAGAAATTACTGACAGCACATGAGGCAGAAGGCTGACAGACATGAACATCAACGCCACATAGCATGGACAATAAGACAAAGAACATTATTACTCTTGGAACTGTTATAATTTTAAGGTAATAAATTATCGTTAAAATTTTTCTCACACACAGCCTAATGTTTATGTGCCCCCTACCCAACCCCTCTTAATTAGGGGCCAACTGTTTCCACTTGCCTTTGACCCACTGACACCCATATCCGCTACTCTGTGTGTGACCGCACTTAAATCTTTCATGACAATAACCATTATGTTTCATGCATGTGACACATAAGCAATAAGAGAACCGGCAGAGAAACGTCTAATAGCAGTGGGTATGTGGTGTCAGAGGAAAATGTATAGAATAGCAATGCCGTCAGAAAAACCAATGATGATTTTTGTTATATTTATTGCCATACCCATAGCGTGTCGATAGGTTTATACGTGTAAATGTCTAGCACCATATACTTTGTGTATCCCAATTCGTAAAGCAGAGTCCTTGAATACATGTCATTTTGCTTTACACAGACAATATTTTAATTTGTTACAATGTATGCACTTAAACTAGATGTGAAATAATTTTATCACCTCCGTAATTATATGGAATAGTCAGTCACTTTTGAAAAGACACAATTTTACTTTACCATAATAGTAACCATAGTATACAATCTTCTTTTCACAGACATGTACTATTTAGACACGACTGACAAAACACGGTCTCCTCGTCGTTATAATAAGACTGCAGACAACATAACTTTAATGTTTGCAGACATATGTCAATTACCTGGTCTTTACTTACCATTTGACTAGGCAAAGTCAGATTATGGCCTTGTTTTGTTGAGTAATGATTTTAACTTCAATTATCAGTAACAAGGGATTGCATTATTGCATCTGTCATTTGAACTAAACTAGCATTAGTCAAGTGATTATACATCCCAGTGAAAGAAGGTAAATACAGATTTTTCCCGGCGTAAGCCTCTGTCATGAGCCTTGATATCACAGATTATTCAATAATATACGGCTTTATTGCATAAACAACACACCACTAGTAGAATAATCAATATTTCTTCTGTAGTACAGTATCTCTTTTCTAGAGGCTGTTCTATATAGCTGGCATTGTTTCTAGATTGTATATGTCAATTTATGTACATAGATCGTATCAGTTGTACTAGTACTGGCAATGAACACAACGACATCAAATAACAACTGCATTGTACCGTAGTACCATGAATAAGACGGGCATTACTAGGAAACAGATGTAAATTGTTTCAAATAGAATTAAATACATTACTTGGCAGGGAGCCGTGATTGTGACGTGGTAAAGTCATCCGGTTGTCGGCCGTGTGTTCGGCCTATATTCGAATCCACATCGAGATGGATATTTTTAAAATTGATTTGGGCTCCTGGGTCGACCCGGCGTAAAACGGGTACTTGGAAGCGTTCTGGGATGTCGGGTGGCTGGAGTAATGTTGACCACATTGCAATTAAGTGCCCATTGGTCAAAAACAAGATGAGACGAGCACCATATACGTAAAACACCTCAAAGTGTGAGAACAGCTTCTTGACCTTTCACATTGAAGTTTACATGCCAGAGAATCAACTTAATTGATGTAACCTCTTGGCAAGCAAGAGTGCCTGCTCACCGCGTTATATCTTGGAACTCCCATCAAGGTAGTAATTTTTTTTTTTTTTTTTTTTTAAAGCGGGTGCGGGGGGAGATAGAGTGGGAAAAATAATTGACTTGGGTTCTCAGGACAACCAGCCTAAAATATAAAGGGCGTTCATTTGAAATCCGTTCGTGCCGCACCGCGCGTAGTTGCTTACGTTGAACATGATCATGTCATTGTCATGTGATAAGTACTGACCAATGAATAAAAGTGCAAGTACTTATCATCCCATGATGCATAGGTTCGGTTTCTGACCGTTGAGAAAATGGCAGGGTTGATCCAAAATCCGTCCAAAGAAGCTCAAAGAACGGTGATTCAGTTCTATCATTTGAAGAATGTCCACCAGTGAACATTCATCGAAGAATGCAGGCAGCGTATATAAATGTGTGTCGAAGACAACAGTGACAGACTAGGCACGAATATTTCGGAAAGGACTTAAGGTCACGACAAATTTTCGACGGCCGGGTCAAGCGCATATTGTTGCAACAGAAAAAACCATAGCCAAAATTGATGAAGCAGTACAGATGTACATTTGTTGAAGCATACGTTCGCTAGCGAAAGAATTTGATGTGTCTATTGGGACAATTCAAAAGGTCGTTAGTAAGAAACTGCAATATCGATATATCGGTGTGTTCACAGTGGGTACCACGGATGTTGACCGACCAAAAAAAAAAGAAGAACGCATGGGATCGTGTTTGAACCACTTGCTGCGTCACAGAGCGGAGGGTGATGCATTTCTCTTCCGCATAGTCGCAGGCGATGAATCATGGTGTCACGACTTTGAGCCGAGCATAAAAATAGAGAGCATGCAATGGAAGCATGCTAGATCCATCCATCCATCCATCATGTGCCATGCTGGTAAGCGTGGGTGGTCATGTTCTGCCATATCACTCGATCACCAGAGTCGTGGATCAGCTCCGTGTTTCTGTCTCGGCCATGCCACAAGGCCAAGCCATCCAGGTACTTGCTTCTAGGTCTTCCCCTTGGTCTGTTCCCCTCGATCTTACCAGTTGTCACCATGTTCTCCAGATCATTTCTTCTCATAACATGCCCAAAAAATTGTGACTGTCTACGTCTAATGTCTCTAATCAGTTTACGATCTTCATTTGTTTCTTGAAGAACTTGTTCATTGGTCTTTCTGGCTGTCCATGGTATTATTTGCATTTTCCTCAGAAACCACATTTCTACAACCATCAGATGTTTTTTCAGCCTGACTGCTCATTGTCCAAGCTTCACATCCATATAAGAGTACAGGTTCTATGTAGCATCTCAACACTCTTTTTTCTCGTTTCAATTGACATCTTTTTATTTTTCAGTATGTTTTTCATCTTGTGAAAGGCTACTTTTGCCATGGCGATTCTTGTTCTAATCTCTTCAAGGCATCTCCCATCAGATGTTATTACTGTTCCAAGATAATTGTACCTATTCACTTGTTGAAGAATATTCCCATTTACTTGTATATTACATTGTGGTATTTCGTTCTTCCTAGTGACGACCATAATCTGTGTCTTTTTACAATTTAATTCTAACCCTAGTTGTTCACTGTGTGTAACAACCGCATCTACTAAATTTTGCAGGTCCTGTTCATTGTCTGCAATCAAGACTGTATCATCTGCATATCTAATGTTATTGATGCATCGTCCCCCAATGTTGATTCCTTCCATATCTTCAATATGTCTGAAATTACTTTCACTGTACAGTGAAAACAGATCTGGAGACATTACACATCTCTGTCTCACACCTCTCTTAATTGGCTGATATTGGCTTACTTCATGCCAGATCACCAAAAGCCAAACAATTCAAGTTACAGGTTTCCACTGATAAAGCTATGCTGAACGCATTTTGTGACCATAAAGGGTTATTGTTGGCCGACTTTAAAGAACCTGGTGTCAACATCAACTCTACCCACTACATGCAAGCACTAGGCAAACTGCAAAAAGCCATCAAGAATAAATGACTTGGCTCTCGCGCTGTGATTTTGTTGCACCTTAATGCTCGTTCGCATGTCGCAAAGATTGTGCAGGAAGCATTAACAAGGAAGACGTGGGAAATTCTGCAACATCTAGCCTATAGTCCTGATTTGTCACCATGTGATTTTCATTTGTTCGGACCTCTAAAAAAGTTCTCAAGGGGCAACGATTTCAGACAGATGCAGATGTAATGAACGCGGTAAACACTTGGTTCATTGAGCAACCACAATTCATTTTTGCGGACGGCATTCGCCGCCTACCTAAGCAATGAGATGCTTGCCTGAATGCCAACGCCAACTTCTTCTGACCAACCCATGGTGCATAATTCATTCAAAATGAATGCTTTGTTTACATTTACCACACCTGTTAATGTTTCTTTCATGCTTCTGTAATAAAGCCATTAGAACGGGTTTGAAATGAACGTTCCTAATGTGTACCATGAAATGTTTGGAAAGTAAACGCTGCACTTGTGTCTACATCACCCATAGTATTTCGACATGTCAATGCAAATTAAAGCTAGCATCGGATACCCAAGACTCGTCAAGGAAAAAAAGACATTAATATCTTACTAACATACTATTAAGACAGCTTTGTCCGGCAGTGCAATGCTGTCTTATATTACATTGAGAACAGCTAGATATGTTACAAGTAAATAGAAAAGCAAAGACCCTGATGCAAGCCTTAAGTCGCATTGGACATTGTAACCATATTTGTATTGAGTAATCGGCACTTGGTAGAGGATGTAGGCAGTATCATGAACACCGCCTATAATTCTCAATACATATTTAGTACATATTTTAGGGTGGATAAGTCAGGGAGCTCAAGTTAAATTTAAAATCTGAACCCACTCGATGGGGGTTAAATTCAAGTCCAGGGGGCCAATAGGCGAGGGTCTAGACATTATGCAGCCTAGCTCACTGTTAGTTATGTTAGAGAAACCATTACAGGAATAACAGATTATAGCTTTGTGTTCACTTAAGGACTTAGAACATGGCGAGGAGTGGGTACAAGTGCCAACATAGTTCTGTACGTCCTTTTCAGTTTGCATCCAACTAGACAGGAAATGCGACAATAAAATCCGACTGCTGTAGGGCGGAAGTACAGGCTTTGATATTCGAGAATTCTGTGAGAGAGTAATGATGTCATTTACAGATGGGTCGGTCGTTCGATGCGTGAGAAGTTCACGGGCTTTTACAGCTCTGACTGAAGGGAGAATTGTGAAGGAAGATGCTGCTGCTTTTGCCTTGACCAAACGTAGTCTAGCTAAGGAAGTCATGGCAGTAAGTAAAGCAGTAACATGGCTCGAGACATAGACGTTCACTCGGGCATGTTTCCTTAGTGACTCAATGAGTATCCTCAGGAAGACTGAGATTGGGTGGGTCCGAAGACAGTGGTTGTTGTCTCTGGAGCGGTCACTACTGGTAAAGATTAGTTTCATTTTCGTGTGGTTTCGAATGTACAAGGAAATGAGCAGGCTGACAGGCTTGCAATTAACTCTACTTAGGAGGGCGGACGACCAGGCTGATATACTGAATGCTATACGACAAGTAAGTCGTTTGCGAGAACCAAGTGATGACTGTGAATCAAGAACCATAGTCAGACTACGAGAAGGGTAAGTTAAAAGAGGTGTGGCCAAACAAGAACACTATGCAGGAAGCCAAAGAAGATTAATAAACCAACACAGAACTGGTGTCGATAGCCGTTACACTTTGCGCGATTTACTGAGGAGAGGATCCGAGCACTTATGGTCTGTATGGTTCGATGTGCAATGAGGATGGTCTGTTGACTAGGTAACTAACTGCCTACATAGATTACAGCATTGCCCGACTGACATATATACCCGAAGGCTTGCACAATTACATATTTTCATGCCGAATCCATTTACTTGTGACACATCGACCACACATAGATGGGTTTATGGCAGTAATAGAGAAAAGGGAGGCATCTTTTACATGCCTGTAAACAGAAACAAGTTATGGACTCTTTCATTCGCCTTGCATGATGGGTATAACATGCTAGCGTCATGGTTTAATGATTCCCAAGGCACTCGATAGGTCATGTGGTCAGTGATACGAAGGCTATTTCTCCAAAACACTTTCTGATAACAATTGTTAGTCCCGTCGACCTAGGAACCCAAGAACATTTTTAAACCAGCCTCGAGGAGGACATGAACACATTACCACCTTGTGGGTATAAATGCCTGCTAGGTACAGTTTAATAGCCTACAATACTATCTTGTTATTAGACTGTGCTACATATTTTCTAGACTAAATCCGCTTCCTCTTCTTCGTTCACATCCAGACGTCAATATGAATACATGCAAAGAAAGCAGCAGTCAACTTGAGCTTTTTGATACTTCCATTGATTGTATCTTCAAATGGAGCGTGTGTAGGCCAAACGAGTTTTCTCTGTTCTGCATATGTTGGACACTCATGTAACATATGTTTGGCTGTCATTTTACCAGTTCCAAGGATACATTCATCAGAATCACCTATTTGTAGTTTATTAAATGCGTGGTATTCCAGACTATAATATAGTAAGTGAGGGATTCGTTAACTTTGCGATGGCGATTTTAGACAACACACAAAGACAAATATTTGTAGTGCTTAACTTGGGCTTTTTATCCACTATGATTTCTTTGTTTGGAATAATTACAAATTCGATTAACTTGCATGTGTTTTACATTCAAGGACTTCAGTCAAGCATGAACATTACTTTCTTCGCCATGGCTATGTCAGATCTCTGTAGTTTACTGTCTCAGGTAACGATAGGTATCTTTTTTAACCCGTTGTTTGAGTCTGCGGATTTGCCACTAGTGCCCTCGGAGTTTCAGTACATGATTGCGGGGATACCTAGAGTAGTATTTTCAAAAATCACTTGCTACATTACCGTCTACGCAACCATAGAACGGTGTCTGTGTATAGCGTTTCCACTACACGTCAAACAGATGATCACACCAAGAAGAACAACTTTCGTCATGACGTGTATATACACCTTGACGTTTGCATCTTTTTCACCGCTCTACTGCAAGACGTCTATCAACTGGAAGTTTACTTCCAACAGGAACAAAACACTTCTAGGTCTGGTCTATGCAAGCGGCAGTCAGAAATTGACAGACATTGTCTACGTCTTACGGTCATTTCTTGGACTTTTGTCGTTTGTAGCTGTTGTGATATTTACAACGGTTTTAATACGCCAATTAGTAAAGAAGAGAGAATGGCGTCAGTCGGCTAGTATCGGTTTGGACAAATCGCAGTTAATGAGCAACCGAGACGGAAAGGCTATGGTAATGATTGCAATGATCGCTAGTATCTTAATTGTGTGCTATACTCCTAGTGTTATCTTGTACAGCGTTATGATGATCGAACCTCAGTTTAGCATTGCTGGAGCATATACTAATCTATTCGTTGCCCTATGGTCATCTGGCAGTGTGTTTGAATCCGTAAACTCTAGTGTGAACATATTTTTGTATTTCAAAATGAGCACGCAATATAAGAACACATTCTTAAAACTGTTTCCATGTTTCCAAACAAACAGAAAGAAATGACTCACTCTGAAAACGCCATGTGTCGAATAGTTCACTATTATATGAGTTTTTCGTTTATTAACAGATTATTGTTTTATTCAAATGTTTTGGAAGAGTGCATAAAAACATTGAAAATATATAACGCGGATCTGGAAAAAAAAATACTCCACTTTAATGAACCATTTTTAGTATAATATTACATGACATAGCTGTTAACACCGGCATTTTACCGCTGTTGTTGTTTTCTTGGCAAGATTACGATCAGTAGTTTTGCCATTGCTTTCTGAGCCGCCGGCTCACATATCCCGTAAGTAACAGGAGCGGCGAGAACCGCTGCCGATTCTCGCGCAGCTGCGTTTGCTCACGTGGATAAACGGGATTACAGAGAAAGTCGCTAACTCCTAGGCCACGGATCCGGCAGCGTACCATTAGAGAAGATAAAATAAAGAGGGACGTTGTAATAGTTGAAACATCTGGGCAACAAAAAATAGTTTTAAAATATACAATATTAATCAATATTGTCACACGTTTACTTGATGATAATATCACGAAGTTCTTACGATGATATGCTCATGATATTATTGTGTGATGGTCGTTGTCTAGGTAACGATACTCATGGTGTGTCAATGGAGATATCTGTCTTGCAATGTAACTCACCCCCGCAGTGCATATTCACCAGGCATTAAACAAGATTCCGTTGGCGCACATAATCCTTTATTACAGAAATAAGACGGACAAACGGAACATGTTTATACATCCAGAAACATAATGTAATCCATAGAATATAACTATCCTCCTCACAATTTAACCAGCACACATCAATGCCTTCTCACGGCTGGCTTCTAATCTCAATCCACAAGACAGGTAATCCAGCCACAATCCTCGGCTGGATCTCACACAATACAACCCACACATTGGGTTGGAGCCACTGCTCAACTCTAGAACCCACTCTGGGTTTTTTTGGCCCACACTCAATACAGAACCCACTCTGGGTTTTGGCCCACACTCAATACAGAACCCACTCTGGGTCCAGGCCTGTCTTCACAACTCGAAGAACAACACAACACCGAGCTCTCTCTTAAACGACCCGACCCGCAGTCGGTCTCTTCTCTCACTGCCTTTCCAGTCGCCTGACTTCACACAACACACAACTCTCCCTCGACCCATCCCCCCCTGGGGATTTCCACTCATATCCGCCCCATTATTTCTGAGGGTTGATTGTATTCCTCGTAGCCAGGTCAGTCACTTTACTGTCTTGCACTCTCATCTCCATTCTTCCTCCTGCCCGGTCACTCAACTCAATGTCAGTGACCCAGGCTTATGTCATTACCCCCCTCTTAAAAGAAAACTTCGTTTTCAAATATTGGGAGACTAAAACTTACTAAACATGTGACCCAGACATATAGCCTGGGTAGCCCTAAGTATGGCTGCACCTTACTCTAGCTACCACACTACATAATACATCAAATGCTCATATTACACTCCTATATTCATCACACATAAATACAACCATCTATCTTGTGTATCAATGCATGAACTAATACATCACATCATAATAATAATACATCATAGAAAAGCATTATACTTATGTACCCACAGGTCTCTTACTACTTCACGACCCCACAATACTATTTGTGTACCGGCCCTATATCAGGTGGTTCTGTTCTTGCATTAACCCACCTCTGATTCCTGTCGATGCTGGTCTACCTTTCATGTACCCATGACTCATGGTACCTCTACAATTACAACATCTGTTTGCTATCCCTAGCCCTGGGTCAGTAATGTCGCGAAACTCTTTTGACCTGACTCAACTTTCCTATCTGCATATTGCACCGTTACACTTGCGTCTCTGTTTAGTCTGAACTTTTTATTCAATCTTGGCCCATATATCTGTCACCTTTCTTTCTGCTGCATACGCCTTATGCCTATGTGCCCTGCACATGCACTATCCTGAGCTGTTCTAGTATATCGGTCTCTATGTGCTAAAGGTACTGCTCCTTGCCCATGTGCAGTTCTACTATCCGAAAACCTGCGAGTGAGAACATTGTTCTTCCTCTCGAAACACCATCTACCTTTCTTTGACTGCCTATGTTCTACTCTCCAACACCCTTGGGAACATTTGTTCAGAGTAGTATCTTGTCTCTGGATTCACTAGCACTATATTTGGGATCCATTCTCATCTGCTCAGCTGTACTATCCTTGGCCTGAGTTCCTGTGTCTACTTCAAGTGCCTCTTCTACCTCAGCTATACTCTCTAATTAGGTTCTCTTGTGGTAACTACCTCATTACTGCTTACACTATATTTTCGGTCCCAATAAACTACTTCCTCTTCTGTACAATCTTTAACTCCTATAACATTTCCTATGATCAAATCAGCCACTGGTGAGTCCAAAACACACGCTGTCACTCTTCCAGTGATATATGGTGTTTTTACTGTTATTATGGCTACTGGGTAGAACTCTACTGTGCCGTTGAATGTTATGCATCTAATCTTTTTCCCTGTATAATCCGAGGGACCTATTAAACTTCTCCTCACTCCGATAGACGTACATCCGGAATCCCTAATTGTTAACGCTGGTCTATCATTGACAAATCCCTGATGTAGCTTCAACTTCCTCCTTCATGGACTGCTGATCCTGCTTTACTGTATGACCACATATTAGGACTGGCTGACTGTCTTTTTCAAAAAGAGGTTTGCACCCACTACAATCTTCATTGTTCAGTGTCTCAATTACTTGCGCTGCATTTGAGTGCTCTGTTTCTCTCATCCTACATTGATGGCTGATATGCCCATTCTTTAAACATTTGAAACAAGTAATCTCCCTTTTAGTGTTGTTCGTTGGTCCATCTGATGGTTGTGCATCACACTCTGCTGCCTTGTGTCTCCAGCTCCCACAATTCCAACATCCGGCATAATTTCGACGTCTCTGGAAGTTCCCTCTTCTATATTGGTACCGTCCTACTCTACCAACATTGTTTCCTCGGAAACCATTGTCTTGAAGTTCTTGCTGCTCACCTTTCTGTGCCGAATCCACGCTTTTCGCCCTTGGTCTGATGACTGGATTCTGGTCCTGTTTAGTGTACGCTGCACAGACTATTTCCTCACTCATTAGTTTCCCAATAGATACGTTAGGATGTGCAGTCATATAGTTTTGCCCTAACTGAGACATTGTGTCTATGTCCTTTGGCTTCCGTTCCTCAAAGAACGCCACTAAATTAGAATTGCATGCAGATACAACCTTGTCTCTTAACATTAGATCTACTAATTTATTAAAATCTTTCCCTATTTCTGCAAGCTCCATCCACTTATTAAATGTATTCTTTATTGTGTTAACAAAATCTGTGAAATCTTGACTTGTCTCTGGCCCTAACTGTCTAAACTTTGTTCTATATCCATGCTCAGTGAGTTGGAACTTAGTCAGCAAACGTTGACGTAAGATAGTGTAGTTGTTCCTTTCTTCTACAGGTAAATTAAACATTGTTTCTAGGGCCTTACCCGTTAAATACTCGCCCAGTCTAATTGCGTACTCGCTTTCTGGGATGCCTAATACCTTCACTGATGCTTTGAATCTCGAAAGATAGGCCTCAAGGCAA
This sequence comes from Cepaea nemoralis, assembly GCA_014155875.1. Lineage (NCBI taxonomy): Eukaryota > Metazoa > Mollusca > Gastropoda > Stylommatophora > Helicidae > Cepaea > Cepaea nemoralis. Next base: position 246,622 of record JACEFZ010027998.1, on the reverse strand, counting down.
TCCCGGTCCGTAAAATATGGCAGTTTTAATCTCTGTGACGACTGCGACGGTTTTCTACTTTCCTCACTTTGACCCTTCGATGCAAATTCTAACTTTTTAATAGCAATTTCCGCTTCCATCTTAATCTTCTCTTTCTCAATTTCCATTCTCATGTGTCTCTCTCTCTCTTCCTGTAGACGCTTGGCTTCCATTTCAGCCAACTTTACTTCCTGTAGGCGGTTGGCCTCGAGTTCTGCCTGTCTCTGTTCTCTTTCGGCTTGCCTCTGGTCTCTTTCAATCTGTTGTTGCTCTTTTGCTTCGGCATACTCTTGTAACTCTTTACCCTTCAGGCCTATTCGTTCACCTGCTTCAATATATTCCATTAAAGTAGGCATCTTGTACTTGTGGACACGTTGCTGTCTGTCAGCCAACTATAAATGTGACGATTCTGCTGTTAGTCTTTGTGTCACTTCCCTAAGTACACCCACACTCCCTGTGTACGTAAATCCGTAGTGCTACAATATCACTCTGTACTCACCCAGTCACTCTATTAAGTACTAGGTAGTGAGGGGGGAAGTATCACCTATACTCCCTTATATCTATATATCTATGACCAAAAGTTCATAAAGTCCCTGGAAATATTGTTAAACATACATATCAAATACATATACACACAAATGGATGATAATACTAAGTGATGACTATCCAACGCTAGACTTCACAAGCTGAGTACACGGAGACGATGATGACACAGAAATAAACCACAGTAACAACCACAAGCTTGTGTAGAGACATCCACAGTGCGCGTAAAATAAAAATATAAATTGACCAAGACCACTAGACAGCAGAAATGACGAAAGATCACAATAAAAACATATATCCGAACACAACAAATATTATATGTAAATATAACGAAAAGAAAGAGAGAAAGAAAAAGAATATATACTGAAAATATACACAGATCTGACGTCAGACAACTCGGCTCTAGATATTGGTTAAGACTATTTCAATGCCCCTGCACGATACGTCAACTCATTAACGTTTTTCTTACAAAAATATCGTAAGCACCAGAAAGACAAATAAATTATTGTGCTGTATCCCGACTCTCGAGAGAACACCCCAACAAATCCCCTACTCTTGACAAACACTGGACCACATACAAGTAACAGCTTAACAACCGAAACAATATTATAAGACAATGAGCAGCAAACAGAATGTCCTCATCGTTGGCCGATAAATATGTGCCCACTAATCCGTCGCCAAAAGTTCTTTTTATTCAATGTCTACGACGCTAGATTTCAAACCGACTTCTTGTTTTGTTGCGTGGTTATTGAATTCACGTGGTGATCAAAAGTTCCAACTGTCGACAAAAGTTGAAGATGATAGTGATATCCGTAACGTTATTGTACTTTCTCTGTACGTGGTAATAATCCAAAGTTTTCTCTCGATATGTTGTTACTTTCGTTGCGGAGATGGCGCTTCGCTGTATCATTAATGTTATGGATTTTCGTTACCCGACAAGATTCACCAAAAGAAAAGGAGAATGGCAGGCAATGTTCAGCGCTTTAAATTTGGGTATATAAATCCTTATCGGCAAAGAAGTACAACCATGGTTGCGATGACGATAAGTTAAAACTGTTTGCTCATAACAGAATAATGATGACAAAGGCTTGAACAAAGACGAAACATCAAGTCTGGCTTTCTTTCAAACAACCTTGTTTCTCCCGATCTCCTGTGGGAATTCCCAGTAACTTTCCACTGTCAAACAGCCTTGCCGTCCAAGGTCAACCTAATTTCTCTTTATCACTCTCAGTGAAAAATTCCTCCGTAAAACACAGTTTTCACACAAACACTTGACAGCCCCACCCGGCTGCGGTAGGGGTACTGTTACTATCCCCTTCAGTCAACTGTCCGTCAAATCAGCGACTGCCAATTTTTCTCTGTTTTCCCAAACATGTACTTCCCCAGTACCTGGACGCTGGTGTACCCACCCGTCCTATTTACTGCGTCGAATAATCTTGACCAGTCAACTTGCAACAACACAGTGCGATTGCCTCCAGCACACACACACACCTGTCAATATCTTTGATTTTCTTCAATCCTTGGTTCAATCCTGTCAAACACACACACTTTAGGACTGACCGCACTTGTTACAAACACTGTTTTGTCCACTCGAATTTACCTGTGCTGTCCTTGAACAAACACCCCTGCTACTGCAATCGACTCTCCCGGTCGATTTGTCCTGCGTTAATTCTTGGCGTCCCCGCCTCGTCTGTTTATGCGTGCTGACCGCCGTTAATTTACCTGTAGTGGACTTGACGTGAACTGACTGCTCGCCTGTGACCTCCGCCGCGCATTTTCCCCGCGCGCTGACAGTTTTTCTTGGATGTGGCGTCTTATACACACCAAAGAGTTGCTGTTAAATTTCTTGACGCAGTACTGTCTAAATTGATGGCACGAAGTCAACGATAATAACTCCTCTCTTTCAGCGAAGAGCCCACAAACATCTCAGAATGACAACACTCTCTATAATGTTCTTAATTGGACGTAGCCCTCAGATGTCACACGTTTACTCTTGATGATAATATCACGAAGTTCTTACGATGATATGCTCATGATATTATTGTGTGATGGTCGTTGTCTAGGTAACGATACTCATGGTGTGTCAATGGAGATATCTGTCTTGCAATGTAACTCACCCCCGCAGTGCATATTCACCAGGCATGAAACAAGATTCCGTTGGCGCACATAATCCTTTATTACAGAAATAAGACGGACAAACGGAACATGTTTATACATCCAGAAACATAATGTAATCCATAGAATATAACTATCCTCCTCACAATTTAACCAGCACACATCAATGCCTTCTCACGGCTGGCTTCTAATCTCAATCCACAAGACAGGTAATCCAGCCACAATCCTCGGCTGGATCTCACACAATACAACCCACACATTGGGTTGGAGCCACTGCTCAACTCTAGAACCCACTCTGGGTTTTTTTGGCCCACACTCAATACAGAACCCACTCTGGGTTTTGGCCCACACTCAATACAGAACCCACTCTGGGTCCAGGCCTGTCTTCACAACTCGAAGAACAACACAACACCGAGCTCTCTCTTAAACGACCCGACCCGCAGTCGGTCTCTTCTCTCACTGCCTTTCCAGTCGCCTGACTTCACACAACACACAACTCTCCCTCGACCCATCCCCCCCTGGGGATTTCCACTCATATCCGCCCCATTATTTCTGAGGGTTGATTGTATTCCTCGTAGCCAGGTCAGTCACTTTACTGTCTCCCACTCTCATCTCCATTCTTCCTCCTGCCCGGTCACTCAACTCAATGTCAGTGACCCAGGCTTATGTCAAATATATATATCATCAGAGAGAATAAGAGAGTCATGATCGACGATGACTGCTCCACCAAATTATACATAATTATAAGAAAGAGGCAAGCAATTCTTTGGTCATTAGATGAGAAGTGAAGCATTGGAGCGTATCGTAACAACATGAAAGGTCAGTGGGAAAAGAAGCTGTGGCCGATCAAGTAACATGATGCTTATTGGAATGAAACGGTGCCGTGGAAAACTATCGGCAGCTTAAATCATCCAGATAACCACGAACCGAGATACGTGTACAGACATGCACGCCTACACTAGTTGGCAGCGCACATGATGATGATGCTGGTTGCCACAACATACGGGTAACGTCAAGTTTCTATACGCCCTATGCGCTTTAAGATTTGTAATATCGCCCTGTTCTCACTACTTGCTTACTATCACGCTATGTTATTTCGACAACCGTGTCACAGAGTACTGTTAATTTGAAGATATTATAATTTACTCTTTCGTCATCTTTGTCGCAGAATACGATTGCTATGAAGTTACCATGGGTTGTTGTCTCCTGTTTTTCGTGTCACAGCATAAGATTAGTATGGCGTTGTTCTCTTTTATTTCTGCTCAATACCTGTGGTTTCATTTTATTGTCAACATGAATAATGTATACTTTGGCTGTCAAACATATTTTTGTTAAATAATAAACAATACACTATTGAGGATTGCAAAATTTTCAACGTAAACCTGTTTTAATTAAAATCATATTTGTCTAATGCAGATAGCATATGTAATAAAGACACATTGTTCTAGACAGTCACGTCTGAATAGAAATAAATCTCACGTGAAAACGCACACTCACACACACACACTCACCCACCCACCCACCCACCCACCCACCCACACACACACACACAGGTGAATGTTTCGATCGAAGTCTTTATCAACAGAACAACAAACCAAAACAATAAGAATATATAAAACACAAGCGAAGAAGAAAGTTATAATAATACGAAAGCTAGATATTCTAACTTGAGAGCCCTGCAAAAATATACAAAAGTTAATTACGATGTTAGAAGCGGACAGGGTATAAAAAGACTCTAATTAGATAGATAGTCTTGAAATAGAAGTTGAGGGAACAGCAAGAAAATTAAAGTTGGGAGACTTGCGGCAAAACGATGAATTTATTAGAAAAATGTAATAAAAATCGGACTTACCAAAAATAGTATTAAAACATTCTCACCATCATCGCAGATCAAATGAACAGATGGGCTAATTATTTTGAAAAGTCATCTGATAGACCAAAGCACCAAATCAAATCAAATGAAATCAACTTTATTTTAAAAGGGTCACAAATCGGGCACGCAGGCCCGACTTACAAACAATCATCTTTCGTTCATCAATACTGCATTATACATTCACATAGGAAGAAAAAAAACATTGTCAAATGAATGTTGCAAACATAAACAATGCAAATTGCCATGTTATGAGTCACATCTCCCACAAACACATCACGCCACCCCCCCCCCCCCCACCACAGACCCCAATCCACACACACACCCATGGACACATACATACTCCATAAACCGACCCATCCCCCTAACACACATCCCCCCACCCACACACACTGTCCTCACCCGTTTTCCCAACCGAGACACTCACCGCTCACACAAACATCAACCAACCAAACCACACATCCCGCGCCCACCCAAATACAGATCCTAACCCACACACCAATCACCCACCCACATATCCTCTATCCACCCACGCACACCCCCAACCACGCATACCCCAACCACACCTCGATCGACCACACATTCACCACCCACACACACATCCCCCCAATCAAACCACACATCCCGTACTCACTCACACATCCCCACTCCATACACACACATCCCCACCAACAGACATACCCCTACCCACACACACATACACAATATCCCTACCCATCCCCCAATCCACTCACACACACACCCCACCACCCACACATACATCCCCCACCCACCCACACATGTACTACCCCATATCCCCCACCACACACATATCCCCCACCCGCAAACCACACACATGCCCCACCCACACAATATTCACCACCAACACACCACACACACGTATCCCCCACCCACACATTCCACACCCACACACCACCACATATCCACCACCTACACACCACACATATACCCCCACTTACATACCACACAATATCCCCACCCACACACCACACACATATCCCCCACCCACACCCACACAAATCTCCCACCAACACAGACATCCCCCACCCACACATTACACACATATCCACAACCAACACACGACACACATCTCCCCACCCACACACACACACACACATCCCCTACTCATCCACCATCACACACTCACTCACCCACACATCCTCCACTGCGCACCCACACACCCCCAACCACCAAACCACCCACCCCCAACCACCCATCTCCTAACCAAACATCTCTCGATCACACATCCTCCACCCAATCACGCATCCCGCTCTGACACACACATATCCCTCACCCACCTACACATCCCTCAGCCGCTCACACCCCCACCCTCCAGATATCTAATCTGTGTAAGTAAAGTTGGCTATTAACTATATGAAGTTATCTATGGAAGAAATTAGAAAACGTATCAAGCTTCTCAAGGGTAAAAAAAGCTGCTGGTTCATATAGTATCCCAACATAAATTATTAACACCCCTATAAATATTCCACATTAGTTACTTCATAAATTAACAGATTCTGGGGTAAAACATAGATACTAACAGACTGGAGGAAGGAATCCAAAACAATAGACTCATCTTAATATATAGTCCTTGGAAAGTATTCAATATGATCACTATGGAGAGACTGAGAAACGCAGATGACCAATCAACGAAGTGACTAATTGGCAGGCTTCCGACCACACAAATCCTACTTTGACAAGACAGTAACATTAGGCATAATAATAGAGCAGTCATTGAACTGAACACGCTACTTTATATTGGATTTCTGGACTGTGAAACGACTTTCGCCAGCGGTGATTCGTTTGGAAACAGATGATGCAATATGAGATATTATAGAAAACTATTAAATTAATAGGTACTATATATACAAGTATCAGAAGTTCTTTATGAGGGAAAAGCTAAACTTTACATTTCTAATAAGTGCAGGAATGTCTTGTTTTCACCTTTATAATTCTTATCAACAATACACTGGATTATGAAGAGAACGCGAATTACCACCAGAAATAGTTTGTATTGGATCTGTCAGAGCAGCTTGATGATCTCAAATTCGCTTGTGGCATTTCCATCATTGTCCTGCACAAGAAAGCTAATGCAAGACAAACACAAAATATGAAGTCACAAGACATGATTCCTACCATTTTTAGACACAGATACTGAAAACAAACCAAGCATCTGATGATACCAATGCCCATGTGAAAGCTGACTTCACAAGGTAGAATCATATACACAATTAGGTAGCAACGTAGACACGTGTGGGAGAACATATATACATATTAAAATAAGAATACAAAAGGCAAAAGGAGCTTGCACAACACTGTGCATTGTATGGATGACAAAATAAATTAAACAAAACACCAAGTATAGACTAATTCACTGTTATATTCAATCAGCACCACTGTATTGATTAGAAACATGGAGAACTACTAAAACAATTACTAATAAACATTCATTAAATAAAAACTGAGCAGAATAGAAGGGCCGGCGTGATGTGACAGAATCAGCAATGTGGAGACATGGAGATAATTAACAACCACAAGTAAGCCAGGAGGTGAGTAAAGATTCCCGCCATTCACAAGGCACGCATTGCGCGACCGCCTGCTACTACAAAATTATCCACGAGTATTTATCTCGTAGTATCATCATCAGGACCATATACGAGGGCGAGTCAATAAGTAAGTCACACAGTTCTGTGGGATGGCAGGTAAATGTAGATGGTGTTTTCTACAGGTGTCATTATGTGACAGCAAGATCAAACTTTATATTCCCGTTCGTCAGGTGGCTCTAGGTGTCTCGTGCGCATGCGCAGCGCATAAACGAAATGGCGACTGAACTTACGGAGTGTACAACCAAAGAGCAGAGTGCTGTTGTGCGTGTTTATATGGGGGGGGGGGGGGGGGCAAAAGGACTGCCTGCAAATGACATTCATAATGAAATACTTCCTGTTTTGCTGATAAATGTTTGTCCCGTAAAGCTGTGCATAGCTGGGTAGAAATATTTTCTAAAGGACACTCTAAAATTGTTGATGAAATCCGATCTTGTCGTCTTGTTGAGATTCCAACAGAAGCATCCGTGCCGCGAGTGGAGGAGATGATTAGAGGCGACAGGCGAGTAACAATATACTCTGTAGCATCTGCAATAGGGTGCTCACATGGTTCAGCAAACAGCATATTGCATGATCGATTGATATTTAAGAAAGTGTGCTCAATATGGGTACCCAGACAATTGAAGGAGGATCATAACATTAACCGATCTGGCCTGTCCTTGCATCATCTCTGTCGATACGAAGATATAGGAGAAGACATGCTGAACAGGATTGTTACTGGGGACTAATCATGGGTGCATCACTACCAGCCCGAATCTAAGCGTGCTTCAATGCATTGGAAACATCCTTCTTCGCCTTGTGTCCAAAACTTCAGGTTTACGCCATCAGCAGGGAAGGTTATGGGATTAACCAACTAAGGTGGGAGGTTCTGAACATCCACCTTACATCCTAGACTTAGCCCCTAGCGATTTCCACCTTTTTGGTCCACTGAAAAAACACCTTGGCGGGAGAAATTTCGCAACTTAAGCAGAAATTGAATGTGAAGTGAAAATGTGGTTTAGAAAACAGAGCACGCAGTTCTATGAAGTCGGTTTGGGAGGACTGATAAAACGATGGGATAAGCGCATCAATGTTGGTGGAAATTATGTTGAGAAATAAAGGGACAATGTATATACAAAACTAAACTCGTTTCAAGTTGTTATTATATGTGTTATGTTTTTAAAACAGCTATTTGTGACTTACTTATTGACTTCCCCTCGTACATTAAATTCCTTTTCATAAACGTAAATATCTAAATTATCCCATGATAATTATTATTTTAAAATTATAGAGTTTTTCATCAAAACATCTCAAATTAATTTACTTTCAATAGTTTAAAAAACTAAATTATGCTCCAATAATTATCGTTTTAACGATATTATGTGTTGTCATCAGAAACACCTTTTAAAAGAAGTCAATTACGTCAAAACATATATCTAAATTTATCTTATAAAAATATAAAAAAAGCTATGTTAATTTGTAACAAATGGCGCTGAATACACAACATTCGGGACATTCCTATAAGCGCTCCGTCCCCATCCTCAGTAGCCATCGAAGAGTTCCAACACTAATAGTTCCAGTAACAATCTGATTATATGTCCGTCTCGCCTTTCCTCTGAGCGTCGGGCGTCGGCCAAATCCCCTCGTCACACCTCGCTGCCTCATTCTTGCTGGGTACAATTGGTATGACTGTTTCACTACAATGATGGATATAGTGTTTACAGAAGGTAGAGAAGTCATGATATTAGGTGACTTTAACATAGATATTCTAAATCCAACCAGACATGGGACGATATCATTCTTTCTTACAATTTCAAACAACTAATAAACCGTCCCACAAGGGTTACTGACACATCCTCAACTATAATTGATCATATATATGTTACTTGTCCAGATAATATTATTGAATGTTCTGTTCCTGTTTGTACAGTTAGTGACCACTACCCGGTATGTTGTACGTGGTCAAGAATTGGGTTCAAACCTCTTAAACATAAACATGTAAGTATCAAATTTAGGAATTTCAAAGCATTCAACCAAGATTTATTTTTGCAAGACTTAAGAAAAGCAGCCCTTGATCACGTTTACCAACTTCCTGACCCGGACGATGCATTAGCTTTCTGGACGAAGACAGTCTACAATGTGTTCGATAAACACGTGCCAATCAAAGAAGTTCGAGTAAAAAATCAACATAAATCCCCATGGGTCACTAGAGAAGTGCTGGAAATCATGAGAGAGCGAGATACAGCACACAAAAATAAAGACTTCATCAATTACCGCAGACTAAGGAATAAAGTTAAATATGACATTCGTAGGATAAAAAAAGATCATTTTAAAAATTTGATTGTAGATAATTCAAACAGTACAAATATATGGAAGGCTATTAACTTGCTAACCAATAAGAAACGCCCTACAGAATCAGCAATACCAAATTCTGTAACATGCGATGAATTCAGTTGGTTCTTTCAATCAGAAATAGAGAATCTAAAGTCTTCAATACCAGACTCATCGTGTAATTTAAGTTCACTGGCATCATTCTGTGAGGAGAAGTGCACCAGAAATATTCCGATGAGATTCCTTTAATGTCTGTTGCAGACGTTTATAAATATCTCTTGAACCTCAAATCAACAAACTCACACGGCCTAGATGGTATCAGTAATAGAATTCTTCGTTGTGCTGCACCAGTCATTAGTGAGTCCTTAACGTTCATATATAACCAGTGCCTGGCCAAAAACTACTTTCCATCTGCTTTTAAAATTGCTAAAGTGTTTCCGCTAATTAAAAATGGCTCAATCGATAATAGCGTTTTGGGTAATTATAGACCTATTTCCTTATTATCGTCGCTATCAAAACCACTAGAAAAACACATTCATAAAATAACGTTACACCATTTAATTAACAAATATCTGATAATTAACAGTCAATCTGGGTTTTCGACCTAAATATTCTTGCCATAGTGCTCTAACAAAAATGACCGATAACTGGCACTTAAACATCAACAACGGTAGAATTTGTGGAGCGGTGTTTGTAGACTTTAAAAAAGCTTTTGATATGGTAGATCACGATATTTTAATTAGAAAACTAAAGCAAATGAAGACAAGCACCAACATGGTGAACATAATTACGTCATTTCTATCCGACAGGCAACAAGTCATGTCCTTCAACAACTGTCTATCAAGACCCACACAGCTTAATATTGGTGTGCCTCAGGGCTCAATACTAGGTCCGCTGCTTTTTGCAGTTTATATTAATGATCTTCCTTTATATATCAATACAACTTGTGATCTATTTGCTGACGACTGTACTATATATACTAGTCAAGAAAACCGTAGTGAATTAGAGAATTCTTTACAAAAGGAACTTGATAATCTTACTAGATGGAGCAATGAAAACCGCATGCAAATTAACATCGGCAAAACCAAATCCATGCTAATAACGACCAGACAAAAACTACAGACACTAGCCATAACTGGATCACCGCTCGAACTCCGCATGGGCACGTTACCTATAGTTAATGTGACTGAACATAAAACACTAGGGCTTTTAATAGACAGCCATTTGAACTGGAGCTCTCATGTTCACGCTCTTACCAAGAAAATAGCACAAAAAGTTTACCAACTTGCTAAAATTCAGCACTTCCTGGACGAAAGCACACGAAAAATATTCTATACATGCTATATCCAATCACATCTCGATTACTGTTCCACAGTTTGGGATGGTTGCCCTAAATCTAATTTAAAACGACTATGTTCTCTACAAAACCGCGCTATTCGTCTGGTTTCTGGCATAAAGCACGTTGAAAGTAATAATTTGTACAGTCATCTAAGACTTCTACCACTACAAAAGCGCTTCCTTTTCAACAAAGCCAAATTAGTGAATAAAATTATATCTCAAAATACCCCAGAGTATCTTCTGCCGCTGATTCAATCTAATGCAATGAACAGCAAGCGCCTAAATTTGTTACATGTCTCAAAGCCTAGATTGGACCTATACAAAACATGTTTTGCCTATTCTGGTGCTCACTTATGGAATCATCTGCCTCCAGATCTGAAAACTCCAATGAGTCCCTACACATTTAACCGAAAACTCTTTCAATACTTAATCCATACCGACTATATGCCACCATAATTCATTTACTGGTATAATTGTTCAGTATAATTGTTCATTATAATTGTTCACTATATATGTGTGTGCGTGTGGGAGAGAGAGAGAGAGAGAGAGAGAGAGAGAGAGAGAGAGAGAGAGAGAGAGAGAGTGGGTGTCAGAGAGAGGGAGAGAGTGAATGCATGTGTGCATGCGTGTGTGTGGAGAGAGTGATTGAGCGAGAAATGGTGGGGGAATGTGTCAGTGCATGCATTCGTACGTGTATGTGTGAGAGTGAGTGAGGGAGTGTGTGCGTGCATGCGTTCATGTGTACGTGTATGTGTGAGAGAGTGTGATTGAGAGAGTGAGTGTGTGTGTGTGTGTAGGATTGTGTGTTAGAGAGTGAGACAGTGGGAGAGTTGATGTGTTAGTGTGTGTGTGTGAGCGCGCGCATGCGTGTGAGTGTGTGTATATGAAAGAATACAGAGAGAGAGAGAGAGAGAGAGAGAGAGAGAGAGAGAGAGAGCTGAGCAGATGCATGTCATGTAACACGCATGTTATGTAACACGCGAATCCATATGTTTGTGTATTCTCATCTGTCATATTATAAGTTAAATACCATTTGATTTTATCATGTATAATCTAAACTTATGTTCATTACTGTAGTTTGAGTGAGAGAGTGAGTGAGTGTGAATGAGAGACAGAATGAGTGAGCGTGAGAGTGAATGAGTGAGCGTGAGAGTGAATGAGTGAGAGTGAATGAGTGAGCGTGAGAGTAAATGAGTGAGCGTGAGAGCGAATGAGTGAGCGGGAGAGTGAATGATTGAGCGTGAGAGTGAATGAGTGAGCGGGAGAGTGAATGAGTGAGAGTGAATGAGTGAGAGTGAATGAGTGAGCGTGAGGGTGAATGAGTGAGCGGGAGAGTGAATGAGTGAGCATGAGAGCGAATGAGTGAGCGGGAGAGTGAATGAGTGAGAGTGTCTGTGTGTGTGAGTGAATGAGTGAGAGTGAATGAGTGAGAGTGAATGAGTGAGCGTGAGAGTGAATGAGTGAGAGTGAATGAGTGAGCGGGAGAGTGAATGATTGAGCGGGAGAGTGAATGAGTGAGCGTGAGAGTGAATGAGTGAGCGTGAGAGTGAATGAGTGAGCGTGAGATTGATTGAGTGAGCGTGAGAGTGAATGAGTGAGAGTGAATGAGTGAGCGTGAGAGTGAATCAGTGAGCGTGAGAGTGAATGATTGAGCGTGAGAGTGAATGAGTGGGCGTGTGAGTAAATGAGTGAGCGTGAGAGTGAATGAGTGAGCGGCAGAGTGAATGAGTGAGCGTGAGAGTGAATGAGTGAGCGTGTGAGTGAATGAGTGAGCGGGAGAGTGAATGATTGAGCGGGAGAGTGAATGAGTGAGCGGGAGAGTGAATGAGTGAGCGGGAGAGACAGAATGAGTGAGAGTGAATGAGTGAGCGGGAGAGTGAATGAGTGAGCGGGAGAGTGAATGAGTGAACGGGAGAGTGAATGAGTGAGCGGGAGAGTGAATGAGTGAGGGTGTGTGTGTGTGTGAGTGAATGAGTGAGAGTGAGAGAGAGAGAGAGTGTGTGTGGTGTGTGTGTGTGTGTGTGTGTGTGTGTGTGTGGGACGCGCTGGCATCACTACTTTTACGTCACATACTTTTTATGTACACATTTTTCTCCATGTTTAGCCTTGTTTATGTTTACAACATTCATTTCACAATGTTTATTTTTCTTCCTATGTAAATGTATAATGCTCTTGATGAACGAAAGACGAGTGATTGGAAGGGCCGAATGTAAGACGGGCCTGCGTGCCCAATTTGTGACCCTAATAAAGTTGATTTGATTTGATTTGATTTACCAGACTATGGTGATCAATTTGCTCCTCCGAGGTGTACACGTGCTCCCACAAGGCCGCAACCACGTCTGTCTTGTCATGCATCAATACTCCCTCAAGTTATGCCGAGCCAGCCAATCTGTTCGACTGTTCATTCCCCAGCACACGAGCATGCCCCGGAGAAAAGATCCAGGTGATGCTTGCCACCCGTGACCTCCGAAGCGAAGCAAGCCACTCTGCACGAAGCCTGACTGTTCTCACCCTCCTCAGCATGCTTTCTGAGTCAGTTACTGGGTCAGTATGTATCGTGTTCTCTATCCAGCGGAATGCTGCACTGACCACCTCCACCTCCATTCTTAAGCTAGATGTTGTGTCATCATACGTCAGGCTCTTCTGCACCAAACGCCGCCCATTAGCTTTTGCTAAGAATCCCCAGGCACTTCTCCTACCTCTCAACACCGACCCATCCGTGTAGATAATCACATCACCTCTTTAAAACTACCTCTTTAAAAGTGCCTAGTACATTATGATTCGCCTAAAGACTGATCATCGCAAGACAAGGACAGAGACGTTAAAATTAGCAACATGGTACGTTAGGACGTTAAACGACGACGAAAAATTAGAGAACATAAAACAAGAAATTGAAAGGGCCGCAGAGGTGTTTCCAAGACACCAGGGCCGGGTTATATACTGGCCAAGACCTATTAACGCGTCCTCGTCGAGCGTCCTGGGCAACGGGTCTCTTCGGGGTCCTGGCTAAAGTCAATAGGATCGCGGATTTCTCCGAAGTCGGAGAGTGTCTGCCTGTACGGCGAGGAACCACCAGTCTGCACACCAATAAGCCAGGCATGGGACAACGGATACTCACGCAAACCCCAGGTCCTGTATGACATCACACAGTCTGCTTAAAGAAATGTAAAAATTCAGAAATAAACATCATAATAGGGGACTTCAATGCAAAAATAGGAAATCAAGGTGATAGATACACAAAAGGAAACTATGGTTTAGGAGAGAGAAATGAAAGAGGATAGAGACTGGTAGAGTGAGCAAAAGAACAGGAAATGATTGGTGGAAACACCTGGTTTAACCAACACTCTAGAAGATTATGGACATGGAGGAGTCCTGATAGCAGGATTAGAAACCAGATTGACTGCATTCTGATTAGCAGAAGATTTAGAAACGCGCTAACAATAGCAAAAACAGTTCCCAGTGCTGATTGTTATAGTGACCAGAGATTACTCACAGGAACATTGAGGATAAAGTTGAAGAAAGTCAAGTATATAACAGGAAACACTAAATATGATTTGTGTACATTGAGTAATGACAAGGAAACACAAAACAAATTCAACATAGAAGTACAGAACAGATTTGATATATTGTCTGATCTAGAGATCCTATTCCAGGATGTGGATGATCAATTGGAAAACGTTGAAGAATTCAATCAGTTTGGCTGCAGAAACAACTATTCCAACATTAAAGAAGGTGGGTCGTAAGAAATGGATGACTGAAGAAATTTTACACCTAATGGAATCAAGAAGACTCAACAGAAATAATTCTGCCAAATATGAAAAAAATTCACAGACAAGTCAGAATATTATGTAAAGAGACAAACGAAGCATGGCTTTAGGAAAAGTGCTTAGAAATTAAAAACCAACACAACAGTCAAAATACCAAATTAGTGCACAAAAGAATTCAGGATCTTACTAATAAAAGAACAAGTACATCAACAGGCTGTCTAAAAACTAAAGATGGCAAAATCATAACAGAAAAATATCAGATTCTACATGTATGGACAGATTATGTGAAACACCTTTATGATGATAACAGAGAGGAACAGTATGATATTAGATTTAATAATGAAGCACCGCCAATTTCGGAGATGGAGGTTCGAAATGTTCTTAAGCATATGAAAGCTGGCAAGTCCCCCGGTGCAGATAACATCACAACAGAAATGATTAAAGCTTTAGAAGAATTTGGACTAGAACAAGTCACCAGACTGCTGAACACATTATATGATACTGAAGATATACCTTCTGAATTATGTAACTCTGTATTTATTGCAAACCCAAAGAAATCAGAAACCTTGGAATGTGATCAACATAGAACAATTAGTATAATGAGTCACATCACAAAGATTTTGCTACAAATTATCATGCAAAGAGTAAGGAAGAAATAAAACCTGAAATAGGGGAAGAACAATGTAGGTTTGTAGAAGGAAATGGTACAGTAAATGCTGTGTATATGCTGCGAACAGTTATTCAACGTGCTATAGAAGTAAACAAGGATACACATCTTTGCTTTATTGACTACACAAAAGCTTTTAATAAAGTTAGACATGTCAACATGGTGGATATGCTTGCAGATCTACAAATTGATGGGAAAGACATTAGACTTATAAATTAAACCTATATTGGAAACAACAAGCTGCCATAAGGATTGATAATGAAGTGGGACAATATTAGCCTATTAAGAGAGGTGTTTGGCTGGGATGTGTAATGTCTCCAGATCTTTTCCCCCTATATAGTGACAATATTTTCAGAAATGTCATCATCGTCATCATCATCAAGTGCCGTGCCAGCTGGCGTAGGCGTTCATGGCTCTCCACAGATCTCGGTCTTTGGTTTTCTGGATCAACTCTGCTGCTGATATTCCTCCATGCCACCGTCTCAATCCAACCAGCATCATTTCTCTTGGTCTACCTCTGCCTCTCTTCACCTCGATCTTTCCAGTTGTTACGATGTTCTCCAATGCCTCTCTTCTCATCACGTGACCGAAGAAAGATGTTTGTCTCTGTCTTATTGTTGTATATAATGTTCTAGTTTCATTAGCCTGTTTCAGGCAGTCAGTCGTTAGTTACTCTGGCAGTCCAAGGAATTCGCAACATTTGTCTCAGGAACCACATCTCTGTTGCTTCTAATTTCTTCTTACTTTGTTCATTTACATTCCAAGATTCACTGCCATACAGCAAAACTGGTTCTACATAGCATTTCAGCACTCTCTTTCTTACATTCAGTGATAGTGACTTATTGCACAAGATACTCTTCATTTTCTGAAATGCGGCCTTTGCCTGCCCTATTCTGCTCCTAATCTCTGTTGTACATCTTCCATCTGATGTTATAAATGCCCCTAGGTATCTAAAATTATCCACTTGGTTAAGGATTTTTCCTTCTGTTTCTATGTCACATTTTGGTGTCACCATTTTCTTTGAAATTACCATTGTTACTGTTTTCTTGATATTCAAGGAGAGTCCTTTCCTTGCACTCTCTGTTACTACAACGTCTAATAATTGCTGTAGGTCTGTTGAATTATCCGCCACCAATACTGTGTCATCTTCATAGCGTATATTATTTATATCATAACCTCCAACTAGTATTCCTGGCATCTCTTTGATCTCTCTCATTATTATTTCGCTATACAGGGAGAAAAGATCTGGTGACAAGACACACCCCTGTCGCACTCCTAGCTTTATTTGTTCGTAACTGTCGTGTGTCCATTTAAAGTGTCGTCCCTGGAGTGAGGGAGTC
This sequence comes from Cepaea nemoralis, assembly GCA_014155875.1. NCBI lineage: Eukaryota > Metazoa > Mollusca > Gastropoda > Stylommatophora > Helicidae > Cepaea > Cepaea nemoralis. Next base: position 230,051 of record JACEFZ010027998.1, on the reverse strand, counting down.
AACACCCACAATTATATTTTACCCTTTTTAATATCCTGGAGAATCCACTAGCTTCCGTCCAACACACTCCATCAGTTCATGGACTACCTTTTCCTCTCTCTATCACTGTCGTACTATGCTCCCCTCTCATTCTTCCCCACGCAACATATTCAACAACTCTTGCTTCTAAAAATAATAAAGATTAATTTATTAAAAGAAAAGTGTAATGTACGTGAGACGTGTATGCGAAGAAAATGTGTGTTGTGTATTCTAATCTAAATGTAGAGGTCAGACTACAAAGTTCATGATCAGAGTCCACTCATCATGGCAAGGATTACACGACATCACAAGAATCAGCACAATGGACCTCACCAAATTCCGCGTCTTTCCCGCCAGACATGTCCTCCTCCAGGAGCTTTGATAACCATGAGGTCTGATTCCCATTCAAATCTACTGTCCGGGAATGATACTATTTTTGTTTCTAAATAAAAAACTGTTCCTAATAGTTTATAGAAACTGAGACCTCACAATTCCTGCCCAGTGAGAAAGTGGAACACTGTCTCATGAACATGACGTTTTTCCTTCTTGCGAAATGTTCTACAGTTTTCACTCTTAAAACAGTCATTGTATCTAGACTCAACTAGATATCTTAATTTTCTAGATATTGTCTTAATGTTATGATTTCCATGATACGTGGAACAACCACTCTCCAATGTTTTGGTTTCATGTAATGTGAACATCAATCCCTACTGTTCTAGTAATAAGTGGACTGAACATCCATCACCACTAGTATGTTCACGAATGGTATGAAATCAAAACTCATTACTATGTTGCGGACCACAGGTATTGTGTAATCTTCTTAGTAATGTTATCAGTATTTATCCTGTAGGATACTTATACTATTCAGCTCCACCGAGCAATGTTTATCAACCATTTCTAGCATAGGCCCAGTGAGAAAGTTGCAGGCTGTAGCATGATGGAACAGAATTCCCCATTCCCAGTCCGACACATTTCATAAAGATACTTTAAGTCTTAACGGGGACCATCCCAAATAGAAGGGCTATTATTAGATCGTATGTTCTAGAACGAGTTGGGGGAGGGCAGAGGTATGCGCTTGGTTTTCATTGGCTAATCAGTAATGAGCCCACGCTATTCCTGGGCCATATTTTAAAATCTAATTAGTTGAGCGGGGATTTCACCGGGAGCGGTCGCTAGTGTGATGTGATGACCCAACAATGCCCTTAAAGATTCAATAATATATTGTTCTCTGGACAACAGGTACCACTTTAAAACATACTTTAATGTTGTAGTGCTAGACCTAGTGAACGAATGAGAAGAATATAAGAGTATTTTATGAATAAAATGTGAAAGTGGAAAACCTAACTTCTGTGCGCCAGTATTCTGATACTGCTTCTTCAACCTTGACATGTCTTTCACGCTGTATACTCCAAGTGCATATCAATCCCTTGTTGTGACTGGTTGCGTATGCTTGATGAATGTATAGTACACTCATGCAAATTCGCAAACCCAAACCCCTTGTGCATTCTTCATGCCTAGGATGACTTATTCTTAAATCAACTGTACCTTTGCTCTCGCGAGTTAACAATGGCAGTCTGAATTGGAATGAGTGATGTAAACATGTACAAGTTCCTTTGTAAAACGCTGAGAATGTTGGAGTGAGTGAGTTGGTGATTTAATAAATAGCCTCTCACATCTAGTGGAAGGAAAGATGCTTCAATATCCATATGTAAACAGGTTGTGATGTGGCACGCCAGAATTGCTAAGTCCATGTGATGCCTGGTGGCTACATTATGCTCAGGAGAATTAATACAATTTCTCTTGAAGTATTACACTGTTACCTCTACTGTTGGATGGTTCATATAAACTAGTTCCTAAGAGAACCATAGGTGTGTGAACCTGTGTCTTAGTTGGCTGAATATAATGTATGGCTCATGCAAATTTACAAGGACTAAACATGTTTTTCCACATATGTGCTTGGTGCATATGTGAACAATTGTGTATGCAATTGAGCTTCTGTTACCTACTGTAGTAGACATGAAAATTACTCAGTGGGGAAAGAGCACATGATGATGATAGATGATGTACCTGTGAGACAAGTCTGGTGAAAAAGGGGTGAGGTCTGGCATTGCTGTGTGAATATGGAATAGGACATTCATGCACCAACATCACAGCCATTGGAATGGATGTCTGGTCTGCTAATGTGGTAAATGCCATTAGTTGATACATAATGCATATTGCAGTTGTAAATGCCTATTTTCCATTTCCCTTCACAATGCCTGTCCCATGTTGCTATGTCACAATGATTGCTGTACTGTGTCTGGTCCTCCTTGTGCCCAGGTCTACTGTGGTTCAAACATGGTGGAACTTAGACCACATAAATGCTTGTAATTGTGTTAAGCTACCCTGTCTCAGCATATGGTCTTGTGATTACCACAGTGCATCACAGTGAAATTCACTACATCATCAACCTTAACCTTCCCCATCTCCATCTGTGTATGTTAATGTATGATAACATCATCTTTTAACACATGTGAAGAGATGTTGTGCCATTCTATATATCAACAGAGAACAGGAGGAGAGAGGAGAGGCATCCATATATCATCTGGGACAACTAAACAGAAGTCCTAGATCCAGAAGTGACTCCCTATCAAAATGTGGGAATATCAAGAAGAATTTTCTCTCAGCTCTCTAACAGCTGAATGCATAAATGGGAGAATAACACAATCTGAAGCACTACCAATGTGGTGAACTGGACAGTGATCTTTGAGTCAATCAAATGTCATCTGAGAACTAAACAACAAGTCTATGGTGGTTACCCTCATTCAGGAAAGTCTGGTGAAATGACTGGGACAATGGATTGTTTGGCTAGGACTTATCTTAGTTAATCTCCAGCCTGGTGCTCACACAGTGTTTCAGAATGAAGACTTGTATGTAAAGTACGTGAGATAGACTGAGGAGAAGGAAGAAGACTGGGACATATTTGTATCTTAGATCTTCCTCTACAGGAAAAGGAGAACAAAGTCCTAAGTCTCAACTTCATAAACAGTCAACTCACCAGTGAAAGACAAGGCTGTAGCTTTTCTTCAAACTGTGACAGTAGGGGATAATTAGTCAGACTTGGAAAATCATCATGGGGGAAAACTGCAACCTGAGCTGTCCAACACCCATCATAGGTGCTAAAAGGATTAAACAGACCAGTGGAGCAGAAGGTCCCTATGCTTGCCCCAGGTTATGGCTTACCTGGGTTTTCCCTCATTAACAGTGGAAGAAGAGATAAAAGTCAATGGTGTAGTGGTAATTAGAGAGGAGAGGTGGAGGAAAGTTTATTATTGGGTGGTGGAGTAATGGGGAGGTGTTGTATCTTGTTTATCAACCTGCATGTGTGACATATTTTATGCATTTTCTATGCAATAATTGAAGTGTTGACATGACAGGAGATGAGACAATGGTCATCACTCGACTCACCATCAACTCAATAAATTGTGTATTCCATGAACCAGTGTTTTAAGTACATGTCCCCAGTGAATTTCTTGTACAGTTGCTGTCAAGTGTTGTCTCTGGTGACTGTCTTAAGTGCTGTGGTTGGTTATACATATTGTGAAAAGTCTTGTATAGATGTTGTCAAGTATCTCTTATGATGTAAGTCTTGTACAATGGCTGGTGTACACAATTCCTTGTGAATGTATGTCCCACTTTTGTCAAGAAACTGTCATGTAGATGTCTTGTCCAACAGATGTAATGTACAGTTATTGTTGAAGTTTGTTTGTCTACATATAATTGAGTCCTACAATCCCAAAGAAATGGGACAAACTGATATAGGTCAATACTGACAAAATATATAGAGAGATCTATGTGACGGACGAACAGCACACTGTCAACAGTATAATGAGTGAGAGGGATCCTCAGTTGTACAGGCGCTAATAGTTCAGATCTTCTCTGGCCTTGGGTGAACTAGTTACTTCTTTTATAAATTTCTGTGTAGATACATAGTGGTCTCACAGTGGGGGTTTGAGCCAAAGAAAAATGTTCTCCAAAAAGGCTATTGCGGGAATGATTAGCTCATTTGAGTGACCTCTAGACAAAACGTGCTAAATCATATCCTTTATCTTGTTATTTATTATTCAAGATATATCTCCAGAGAACACTACTAACTAGGTCCTCTGGCAACTCAATCAAACATGTCACATAACTGGTGGCTCTTTCCGGGATATAGACCCTGGGAAAACCTGGTCACATAACTGGGTTGCTCTTTCCGGGCTATAAACCCTGGGAAAAAGAACACTCGTCTCGGATTTAAACCCTGGTAATAACCTGCTAGGGGCTCACATACCTGTTGCCCTGATGACGGGATACAAACTTTGGGTATACCCTGCATAAGACTCACTTTTGGGATCTCTATGTTGGTATTAAAATCCGGGGTGACCTCTCGCAAATCAGACCCAATTCTTGAAGGTTTTATGGTGTTGTTTAATGGACCCTGTCTCTTATATGAGGGCAACTGTCCAGACATGTAAACCCACAATAAATCTCTAGAAGGTTTGATTTCATTAATAGTGATAATATTGCATGTATCACTGTTTTAATATATCAGTTAGGATTCAATGTAGCAGACTGAAAATGATGTATAAATATCTTATGGGTCAACATAATTGCTTGTATCCATGATATTTATGTTCTCAGTATGAAATGATTATTAGCTTGTCAATAATGTTGTATAATTTTGTGCATGCTGGTTGTTCAATATATGTATCCAAAAATTAAGGTACCTGAAACACCAGAGAACACAAATTATTTTAATATAACTGAGACAGCTATTACAGGGGGAAATTCATTTTTGTCCCTGAAAATTAGGACACTTGATCCATCTCCAAAATTAATTGCTGGCATGGGAGAGAGAGGGGAATATTGTTGTAACTACAACATTTTTAATGTCACCACATCACATAAAATAACAACTCCTAATGTTCTCTTCTCCCCATAACATGCTTGCAACACTGAGAGTAGAGAGTGTGAACCCTGATGGAAAACTTGGGCAACCATTAAGACACCTCACTGACAATCTCTCTCGGTGATAGTCAGTATTCATACCGGCTAATGTCCAGTGTCGATTCGACGTTGGATGTATTCTTCGGTTGTGTAATCTTGACGGTAGCCCTGATCAAGCTGCTGAGAAAGTGAACACAATTGAAATCTCCAGGAGAAGCATCCTTATCAATTCAGTCACTTTCCATTCCTGAAGTAGTGGGATTATTAAGCGTACTTGATACGTAATGGACGAGATGAAGGGAAAATTCTACCTGATGTCATGGGCGGTCATACAAAACCGACCACAGTCTGGTGTCTATAAGACATTAGTCTATTGTTCGATGGTGTAATCTCTCTGGTGTACTAGGATCCACGTCGCCAGGAGTTAACTCATTGAATCTCCAGGAAGGCCATCAAAATAACTGGACCCCTAGCCATTCATATGGAAGTGGAGAGCGTACGCAAAGTATGTGTCCAGGAAACGATGGATAACCAACCTGATGTCATTGGCGTATCATACGACTAGGAGCATAACGTGGACAACCTGAAAGATTTCATGAAGAGATAAAACAGGATCCGTCTCCGACGTCTGCCGTCAATTCATCCTCAGTTGAGAAAGCGTTTCTGCCTGAAAAATGGTGGAGACTAAAGGAAGGACAAAGTTGAGTACAACTGATGTCTTCCTCCTTTTTCATTCTCAATTGGGAAGACCTTTCTGCCGGAAGAATGGTAGGAATGTAATAAGGATTACTTTCTCCAAACAGTTAACTCTTATATGGTAGAGATCATTGCAACTCCAGCAGTTGACACTCTATACACAATGTCTGCGAAAGTGGACTAACGAAAGATCAGTTTCAAACAGCTGACTCCTTTCAAGATAAAGATCCCTGCAAGTCAGCAGTACGACTCTTTATATAATAAGAACCATGCATTGAGCAGTGGGATCTTATATTATTACTGAGATGCGAGGTATATTCACAAGACCTGGCCAGTCCTAGTCCTCAAAGTCAGTAAAAATTGGCTTCCAAAATTCCAGTCAATATTGGTAACTAAGAAGCTAACCCACATAATCACACACCTTCAAAGGTAGCTGTGATAATGACGGACTTCTCTATGGATGAGAAGAAACGCCTTATATTCGCCAAAGTAAACGTTTTGCTCATGTGGGAGAGAAAGAACGGATACTTCCCAGTCACTCAAAAGCACTTAGCTAAAGCATGGCTGAAGACAACTAGTTGGAACCTCCACCTGGAATTCTATATTAGTAGTAGTAGATGTTAGTCTAACTGCATCTACAAACTCAGTTGCTGCGTTAGGAAACAGCTTAATTAGCAACTAAGGAGAGAAAATGCTGTCACTTCTCACAACAAATCAAAATAGAGGCATAACGGAATGAGAGAATCTCAACCGACAAGCACCTCTAAATCTATGGTAAGACTACAGAAATAAGTCAAGGAAATATAATGGGAAATTGCTACCATCTGCAAACACAAGAGGCTTATTGGAAAGGTAGACCCTGTGTCCAACGCTAACCAAATTTACAATAGTAGATTTTAGCCTTGACAAGTTTTGCAGCGGCTGCTATACAGTTCACCCGGAAGTGATTGTCTTTGCTCCGGTGATGATCAAAAATTTTAACCCAGTTCCAAATGCCAAGATTACTGTTGGAGAAAGTGTTCAGTTAAATACACTCTCGCAGGATTATCATTCTCCAGTGGCGAAGGGAAGAATGAAGTTCTGATAAGGTGAAAGGTTGAGAGATACATGGAATGCAACCATTCTCTCTAAACCTCATCTGGAAGTTGGCTTAATTGCAAAGCCATTACTTCACATAATGAATCTCTATGGTCCATTCATACATTACGAAATGGTGTGACTCAGAGAGATCATTTATCACAACAGGAAATATAGCAAGGATGTCAGCAGTGGAACACTGTCAGAGGTAAATAGAAGAGCAGTTCACAGATGAGTGGAGTCAGGACTCCTGATGCTCCCAGTGACTTAAAGGAACATAATGCAGGGCTAACTTCATGGTCTTTGCGTTTGCCACCAAATTCATCAACAGATGCAATGTTGGGGCAGATGTTTTTTTAAGGAGAAAAATCACTTAGTTCCAAATGTACTACTCTAGTAGGGTAAAGGGAGACAGGGAGTAATTGACAAAACCACCTGAGGGATCTGGGAACTGTGGATTCTGCGATCATCTGTCATACCTATGAAAGATCTAAGAGAGGGGCCATGTAGCATGATGGAACAGAATTCCCCATTCCCAGTCCGACACATTTCATAAAGATACTTTAAGTCTTAACGGGGACCATCCCAAATAGAAGGGCTATTATTAGATCGTATGTTCTAGAACGAGTTGGGGGAGGGCAGAGGTATGCGCTTGGTTTTCATTGGCTAATCAGTAATGAGCCCACGCTATTCCTGGGCCATATTTTAAAATCTAATTAGTTGAGCGGGGATTTCACCGGGAGCGGTCGCTAGTGTGATGTGATGACCCAACAATGCCCTTAAAGATTCAATAATATATTGTTCTCTGGACAACAGGTACCACTTTAAAACATACTTTAATGTTGTAGTTGTGCCTAGTGAACGAATGAGAAGAATATAAGAGTATTTTATGAATAAAATGTGAAAGTGGAAAACCTAACTTCTGTGCGCCAGTATTCTGATACTGCTTCTTCAACCTTGACATGTCTTTCACGCTGTATACTCCAAGTGCATATCAATCCCTTGTTGTGACTGGTTGCGTATGCTTGATGAATGTATAGTACACTCATGCAAATTCGCAAACCCAAACCCCTTGTGCATTCTTCATGCCTAGGATGACTTATTCTTAAATCAACTGTACCTTTGCTCTCGCGAGTTAACATATGGCAGTCTGAATTAGGAATGAGTGATGTAAACATGTACAAGTTCCTTTGTAAAACGCTGAGAATGTTGGAGTGAGTGAGTTGGTGATTTAATAAATAGCCTCTCACATCTAGTGGAAGGAAAGATGCTTCAATATCCATATGTAAACAGGTTGTGATGTGGCACGCCAGAATTGCTAAGTCCATGTGATGCCTGGTGGCTACATTATGCTCAGGAGAATTAATACAATTTCTCTTTGAAGTATTACACTGTTACCTCTACTGTTGGATGGTTCATATAAACTAGTTCCTAAGAGAACCATAGGTGTGTGAACCTGTGTCTTAGTTGGCTGAATATAATGTATGGCTCATGCAAATTTACAAGGACTAAACATGTTTTTCCACATATGTGCTTGGTGCATATGTGAACAATTGTGTATGCAATTGAGCTTCTGTTACCTACTGTAGTAGACATGAAAATTACTCAGTGGGGAAAGAGCACATGATGATGATGATGTACCTGTGAGACAAGTCTGGTGAAAAAGGGGTGAGGTCTGGCATTGCTGTGTGAATATGGAATAGGACATTCATGCACCAACATCACAGCCATTGGAATGGATGTCTGGTCTGCTAATTTGGTAAATGCCATTAGTTGATACATAATGCATATTGCAGTTTTAAATGCCTATTTTCCATTTCCCTTCACAATGCCTGTCCCATGTTGCTATGTCACAATGATTGCTGTACTGTGTCTGGTCCTCCTTGTGCCCAGGTCTACTGTGGTTCAAACATGGTGGAACTTAGACCACATAAATGCTTGTAATTGTGTTAAGCTACCCTGTCTCAGCATATGGTCTTGTGATTACCACAGTGCATCACAGTGAAATTCACTACATCATCAACCTTAACCTTCCCCATCTCCATCTGTGTATGTTAATGTATGATAACATCATCTTTTAACACATGTGAAGAGATGTTGTGCCATTTTGTATTGACAGAGAACAGAGGATGGAGGAGAGGCATCCATATATCATCTGGGACAACTAAACAGAGGTCCTAGATCCAGAAGTGACTCCCTATCAAAATGTGCAGGAATATCTAAGAAGAATTTTCTCTCAGCTCTTAACAGCTGAATGCATAAATGGGAGAATAACACAATCTGAAGCACTACCAATGTGGTGAACTGGACAGTGATCTTTGAGTCAATCAAATGTCATCTGAGAACTAAACAACAAGTCTATGGTGGTTACCCTCATTCAGAACGTCTGGTGAAATGACTGGGACAATGGATTGTTTGGCTAGGACTTATCTTAGTTAATCTCAAGCCTGGTGCTCACACAGTGTTTCAGAATGAAGACTTGTATGTAAGTACGTGAGATAGACTGAGGAGAAGGAAGAAGACTGGGACATATTTGTATCTTAGATCTTCCTCTACAGGAAAAGGAGAAGCAAAGTCCTAAGTCTCAACTTCATAAACAGTCAACTCACCAGTGAAAGACAAGGGCTGTAGCTTTTCTTCAAACTGTGACAGTAGGGGATAATTAGTCAGACTTGGAAAATCATCATGGGGGAAAACTGCAACCTGAGCTGTCCAACACCCATCATAGGTGCTAAAAGGATTAAACAGACCAGTGGAGCAGAAGGTCCCTATGCTTGCCCCAGGTTATGGCTTACCTGGGTTTTCCCTCATTAACAGTGGAAGAAGAGATAAAAGTCAATGGTGTAGTGGTAATTAGAGAGGAGAGGTGGAGGAAAGTTTATTATTGGGTGGTGGAGTAATGGGGAGGTGTTGTATCTTGTTTATCAACCTGCATGTGTGACATATTTTATGCATTTTCTATGCAATAATTGAAGTGTTGACATGACAGGAGATGAGACAATGGTCATCACTCGACTCACCATCAACTCAATAAATTGTGTATTCCATGAACCAGTGTTTTAAGTACATGTCCCCAGTGAATTTCTTGTACAGTTGCTGTCAAGTGTTGTCTCTGGTGACTGTCTTAAGTGCTGTGGTTGGTTATACATATTGTGAAAAGTCTTGTATAGATGTTGTCAAGTATCTCTTATGATGTAAGTCTTGTACAATGGCTGGTGTACACAATTCCTTGTGAATGTATGTCCCACTTTTGTCAAGAAACTGTCATGTAGATGTCTGGTCCAACAGATGTAATGTACAGTTATTGTTGAAGTTTGTTTGTCTACATATAATTGAGTCCTACAATCCCAAAGAAATGGGACAAACTGATATAGGTCATAAATGACAAAATATATAGAGTAGATCTATGTGACGGACGAACAGCACACTGTCAACAGTATAATGAGTGAGATGGATCCTCAGTTGTACAGGCGCTAATAGTTCAGATCTTCTCTGGCCTTGGGTGAACTAGTTACTTCTTTTATAAATTTCTGTGTAGATACATAGTGGTCTCACAGTGGGGGTTTGAGCCAAAGAAAAATGTTCTCCAAAAAGGCTATTGCGGGAATGATTAGCTCATTTGAGTGACCTCTAGACAAAACGTGCTAAATCATATCCTTTATCTTGTTATTTATTATTCAAGATATATCTCCAGAGAACACTACTAACTAGGTCCTCTGGCAAACTCAATCAAACATGTCACACTGGCCAATCTTTCTGCACCAACAATTATCTGGGATCTGAATTTTCAATGGTTCTGTGTTTTTCATCCCAACCAGAGGGAACCTGTAAAATATATAATACAACTGGTGAGAGCCTCCCCGTCACTGATCCTTATTAGATGATCGTGGGCCATCGGCTTCGCTCAGAAAAATACAGTGAACCTAACTCTGTCAGGGACAGATGAACTGAACACATAGGATTTCATCAGGCCAAAACAAGAAGAAAAAAAAGAAAAAAAACAGAGTGCGGAACTCCCCCACCAGGGAGCACCCACTGGAAGATTCCAATTATCCCCCATTACTCAATTCTCAACTATTAGAGCTTATCAACACTTCACTACTCTATTTTCAACTAACAGAGCTAGTCATCACTTCACTATTCTAGCTAGTTTCAACCCTGCTACTGCCTAATTTAATTAGGACTAAGTATACAGTATGTTCTACCTTATACAACACCGCAGTTCTACCAAATCACATCTACATTTGCCATGACAGGTACGTGTAAAATTAAATCCATTTAATTCCAAACACGGTAGACATTATTAAAATCCATAACTGCAGTGCCAAGGCACTTCTGTCTAAATCAACTGTCGGACTTACACTGTCTCACCCAATCGTGTTTTTGGCAAACGCCTTGAATTGTTCACGTGACGTTTTTTATGTCATGCAGGTGTCCCAATGTTCACAATAACAAGCCTACAACTTTCTGTCGTGTGGTGACAATCAAAGCCGCCATTTCGTTTGATGTCGGGAAATTCTCAATGACAGACGGGACTGTTTTATCTCCCGAGCCGGGCAATTCTGCTTGGATCCGACTTGTTTTTTCTGTAGTTGTTAAAAACAATTGTGGCCTTGAAAACATGCCGTTAATCAGACTGCCTGTATTATCATCAACTGGTTAATCCACGGTGATTTTCATGACAGTAACTACCCTCTTTATTTCCCATTTTAATTGCTGCTACTTGGTTCCAGTAAACATTCTTTATTATTCTTAAATATTTTCCATCAATGTTGATATCTTCCATCATTTTAATCAGTTCATCATGTTTTACTTTATCAAATGCCTTAGTATAATCTATGAAGCACAAATATATGTCTCTCTGTTTCTCTATTGACCTTTCTATTAGTGTCCGTAATGTATAAATTGCATTGTTTGTGCCCTTTCTTTCCACAAATCCATACTGTTCTTCACTAATTTCCATTTTTATTTTCTTTTTGTTTCTTCTCATTATGATTCTGAGAAGCTTAGTGATATGGTTTATGAGGTTAATTGTACGAAAATCTTCACAATCAATTGCTCCTGGTGTTTTTGGTATAGCTATAAATACAGATTTCAGCATATCACTGGGTATATATCCATTACTGTAAATATCATTAAACATTTTGGTTAATGTATCTACTCCAAATTCTCCCAACACTTCTAATTCTTCTATTGTGATTTCATCTGGCCCAGCTGTTTTTCCTTTCTTCATACGTTTCATAGCGTCAGCGACTTCTTCTTTCAGAATAGGTGGACCTTCTAAGTTACTATCTTCTGTTAATTCTTCCCTTTCTCCGACATATAATTCTCTTATATACTCATTCCACCTCTTCATTATATCACCTTCCTCTAATAATATCTTTCCTGTTTTTGACTTTCAAACACCCTGTATTTATTCTTATTTTTCTTCCTGTAAGCTCACTGATTTGTCTGTGACATATTTTTGTAATCATTTAATGGAATTTAATTCAATTTTTTTGCATTGCTCGTTTAACCAACTTTCTTTAGCCTTCCCACATTTATCTTTTTTTTCTTTATTTATCTTAGCGTATTCGTGTTTGTCATTTTTATACTGTTTTCTTTTGTCCATCAGGTTTAAGATATCTTCATTCATCCATTTTTTCTTAGCTATTTTGCCTCTCTCTAGTAATACTTCTTTGCTAGTTTGATGAATGGAGTCCCTTAACATTTCCCATTGTTCATCTATACTCTGTATTTTAGTTATTGCATTGTACCTATTTTTCACAGTCACTCTGTATTGTTCTTGCATTTCTTTATCTATTTTCAAAACCTCTGTATTAAGTCTCATGTTCTTAACCATTTTGTCCCTCTCTTTAATCTTACTTGTATTTGTCCACATAGTGGTACATGATCACTATTAAAGTCAGCAACAAGCATTGTCTTTACATTAATTAAAGCATTTCTATATCTTTTTTAATTAGTATGTAGTCAATTTGGTTGCGTATTTTCTTATCAGGGCTTTTCCATGTGTACAGTCGTCTTTTATGGTGTTTAAACCATGTGTTTCCAATTATCATATCATTGATATTTGCCCATTCTGTTAGCTTTTCTCATCTTTCATTTCTTGTACCTAAACCATAATTCCCAACTACATCCTCCATTTTCCCCTTTCCTACTATTGCATTAAAATCACCAAGTATTATTTTTATTTCTTGTGATCCAATTTGAGCCATCACCATTTCTATTTCGTCGTAAAAGTCTTGTATTTCTTCATCACAACTGCTTGTTGTTGGTGCATATACCTGTATAATATTTATGTCTATTGGTTTGCCTTTGATTTTTACCATAACTACTCTATCTGAAATACACCAGTATCCATTAATAGACTTGGCTGTTTTTTCGTCTAATATTATTCCTACACCTTTTTCATGTGTATCCCCTCCAGAATAAATTATTGTGTGATTGTCAGCTATAATTTTGCCCGATCCCTTCAATCTCATCTCACTAACGCCTAATATATTCATTTTCATGCTATCCATCTCTCTTAGAACATTGGTCAACTTTCCTAGCTCATTTAATGTCCTAACATTCCATGTTCCTACTCTAAATTTATTTATTTTAGTTAAGATTTTGCCATCAGTAGCTGGATGACGGTCTGGTGTCACCTGTGGCTCATGGCTGTCCCTGCCGGACGAGGATGCCCTAAGACAGCCATTAACGTCCTTCACTAACTTTGATATATGTTTTGCCATGAAGTCTTGGGAAGATAATGTGGTGGTTTCCCCTTGCCTTCCACATTCACGTGATGGTCTTTTTACCTCTGCATTTGACAGCCATTTCCGACTGTAAGGACAAGTGAGTGCCCTGCTCTGCTCAGCTGCAGAGGTGTCCACTTATTCCAGTGGATACTCGGTCCCCAGAGCTGCGTAAGCTCACACCGTGGTGTGTTTCCATCCTCTACCACGGGGAGGTGCAGTTGGGATTTTCCCTTCCTAAAGTTATGGTCTATGACCAAAACTCTTCAGTACTTTTAGAGGACTTCAGAAATGTAGAGCATATAAATGGAATCAGCATTGGAGGACGAAACATCAATAACATTAGATATGCAGATGATACAGTATTGATTGCAGACAATGAGCAGGATCTGCAACAATTAGTGGATGCGGTTGTTGTACACAATGAGCAACTGGGGTTAGAATTAAATTGTAAAAAGACATGGGTTATGGTCGTCACTAGGAATAACTAAGTCCCACAATGTAATATACAAGTAAATGGAAATATTCTTCAACAAGTGAATCGTTACAATTATTTCGGCACAGTCATAACATCTGATGGGAGATGCCTTGAAGAGATTAGAACAAGAATCGCCATGTCGAAAGTAGCCTTTAGCAAGATGAAACACATTTTGACCAATAAAAAGATGTCAACTGAAACGAGAAAAAGAGTGTTGAGGGGATATATAGAACCTGTTCTTTTGTATGGATGTGAAACTTGGACAATGAGCAGTCAAGCTGAAAAACATCTGATGGCTGGAGAAATGTGGTTTCTGAGGAAAATGCAAAGAATACCATGGACAGACATGAAAACCAATGACCAAGTACTACGGGAGACAAATGAAAATCGTAAATTGATTAGAGAAATTAGACGTAGACAATCAAAATTTTTTGGACATGTTATGAGAAGAAATGGATTGGAGAACTTAGTGACAACTGGCAAGATCGAATGGAACAGACCAAGAGGAAGACCGAGAGGAAAATACCTGGATGGGTTGGCCACATGGCATGGACGAGACAGAAACACTGAGCTGATCCACGACTCCGGTGATCGAGTGAAATGGCGAGTCATGACCGCCCACGCTTTCCGGCATGGCACATGATTGATTGATTGGATAAGATTGTTGTTCTATTGGATACGTTTGGTTGTGTTCTATTTTATTAGTTTGCCTGTGTTATTGAACAAGTTTAGTTGTGTTATTGAACAAGTTTGCTTGTGTTATTCGACAAGTTTGCTTGTGTTATTGGACAAGTTTGCTAGTGTTATTGGACAAGTTTGCTAGTGTTATTGGACAAGTTTGCTAGTGTTATTGGACAAGTTTGCTAGTGTTATTGGACAAGTTTGCTTGTGTTATTGGACAAGTTTGCTTGTGTTATTCGACAAGTTTGCTAGTGTTATTCGACAAGTTTGCTAGTGTTATTGGACAAGTTTGCTAGTGTTATTGGACAAGTTTGCTCGTGTTATTGGACAAGTTTGCTTGTGTTATTGAACAAGTTTGCTTGTGTTGTTCGACAAGTTTGCTAGTGTTATTGGACAAGTTTGCTCGTGTTATTGGACAAGTTTGCTTGTGTTATTAAACCTTTAATGCTACAGGAGTCGTGACGCACTTGCTGTTGACGCATACTACACGAGGAAGACATTCTGACTAATAGTACACATTCAAACCTGGAGGTCACGGTCAGATCAACAGTTTAAGTTGTCATGACGTCGTTGTCACATGCAGTTGAACTAGTGGATACCAGAAAAGATTGAGCAGAAACAAATGTCACTCAGTTATCACACCAACAACCCATACCTTGACCTTCATATGGCTGTGCAAGTAATCACCCTCAGGCATCGCACAAACCACACCAGATTTAGGAATCTCCTCATCAGGAAGTTAAACGGTGGTAAGTTACGTAATTAAGGATAATTTTCATGAAAGAGGCATATTGTGTTTGCGGAAACGTGTAAACAAGAATGTTTCCTGTGTAGTTGGCTGCTAAGGGTTTGTGATGTGATATGGCTATCACATTTCGTGAATACAAGGAGAAATAGCTAGCCAGTACACGTCAGCATTGTCGAATGGATAAGAACGCGCGTTCTTAAATATCCGTTGTGCTGATGCCGAGGTAAGTGGTTCATCCCCTACACCGGTCTATTGGAGTAAAAAATGTTGACCTATCGTCCTTGACTTTGGGACTATATTACAACTACCTCTGAAGTCGGAGTGGGTTCGCTTGGTGGCGAGGGACACTGTTAATATGGAAAGCTAATCCACACGCAAAATGTAATCCAGCACTACTGGAAGTAATGTGTATGGGCTTCGTTGAGTTCAAAGCGAGCGAGCACAAATAAAACATAGCTGGCCAGTCTTTTGCTCACTTAGCGAGACGAAGAACTCAGGCGCCAAACCCTCGTCTGACCGCGTCTTTGACATTATTATCGCAGCTCCTTATTGACTACGCTAACGAGCCTGCTACATAGGGTACTTGGAGTTAGTCCCATATATTTAGGGCAAACAGCACTCCATGGGTGATGTGGTTAACATCGCACTCTGCACACTTCCTGGCATCCACTTCAGCTGGATCACTGCACAGTCTGCTACGTGGGGATTGACCAGCATCATTAACTGCAGACCGGGACCACTTCACGACATCGAAGACCATCCCACGATATACAGCTGTGAACGTACAGGACAAACGTGACCACTGCTTCGAGTAGTCTAGCCTCTGAACATAGTATCTTATAGCCCACATACAACACCTTGAACGCTCGTCCATGTACACGGACCACATACGCGAGGATCTTTCCCGGGATCGAATTCCTAGTGGGAACCAAATCACAGTCTATCCAACATAGCGCTGACTACAGAACGCTTGGGCTTGATGTATTTCTCCCTCTTTTTCTGCATGCATTGGTGACAGACAATGAGCAGGATCTGCAACATTTAGTAGATGCGGTTGTTAAACACAGTGAACAACTAGGTTAGAATTAAATTGTAAGAAGGCACAGATTATGGTCGTCGCTAGGAAGAAGGAAACACCACAATGTAATACAAATGTAAATGGGAATAGTCTTATAAAGAATTGAATCGGTACAGATATCTCGGAACAGTCATAACATCTGATGCGTGATGATTTGAAATGATTAGACCAAGAATCACCATGGTCTGATGTAGCCTTTTCTAAGTTGGGAAACATGCTGACCAATAAAAGGATAACAATATCTATTAAAAATAGTAATAATAATGATAGAAAAAAAGAGTGTTGCAGTGCTACATTGAATTTGTACTTTAGTATGGATGTGAAGCATTCTCAATGATCAGACTGAAAAAGCTGAACATCAACTAATGGCTGTGGAAATGTTTCTGAGGAAAATGTAAAGATTACCATAGACAGAAAAGCCAATGACTACGTCGTACATGAAACAAGTGAACACCAAAATTGATTAGAGAAATTAGACATAAACAGTCACAATTGTTTGGTCATGTTATGAGAAGAAATAAATGGGAGAACTGCATAACTGGCAAAATTGAGGTGAAGAGAACAAAAGGGAGGCATAGAGGTAAATACCTGGATGGCTTCACAATGTGGTATAGTCGAGACAAGAACACAGATCTGATCCACGACTCTGGTGATAGCGTGAGATGGCGAAACATGACCGTCGACGCGTATCGTCATAGCACATTATGATGAGGATAATGAATGCTTTCTCGTCGGCCCCGCTTGTCAGGCCAGTCATGTGGCCAGGGGTCATTTTCACTTTGTCGGTGGTCATTGATCCATGGTATTAATGTAAATGAGCCGCTATAGCTTCATGGCATTCCCCTTATCTGCTGGCCAGGCAATCACGTGGTCGAATCCCTTTAATGTTAGAATATTTTCCTCCATTGACCTAGTTCCCAGAGCGATCCATCTAAAGGCGCTGTCCTCATTTTGAGGTAACAGCTTTCAAATTGTGTCTTGTCTAATGTGTCCTCTAGTCTCTCATTCTTTCTCATGCTTCTATGAGCGCCAAACAATGCACGTGTATGTATTTATGAACTGTCTTAGTGGCCTCAAATGGTTCCCCAATTGATATTTATGTGTAATACGTCTACACAATTAGAACCGACCAATCATTTCACGTCTGTAAACGTTCTTTAATATACTGGACACAGCATTACGATCGAATGTGTGTGTGTGTGTGTGTGTGTGTGTGTGTGTGTGTGTGGTTGTTATTTGACCTACGCTAGTTTAATATAAATCCTGCGACCTGTGGTGCTATTTCAATGGTTAGATACGAATTATGTCTATACTCCATAGTTGTGGGGTCAGGGGGATGAGAGACCTGGCTAATGAAGACACCTTTTGTTAGAGGTCTCTAGTGCGTCGAAGTAGACTTGTTCCTGTAGACAGACCACATTTGTATGCTGTCTAGAGCGTCCTTTAATCTCTAATTGTTTCACCTACTTCTTTGAGGGCCACACAGTGACACAATACGTGATATTTATTCAATAGAGACGATGCTTGACAGTTCGATATCAAGGTATGGCGGAACTTCGGTATCAGAAATTACTGACAACACATGAGGCAGAAGGCTGACAGACATGATCATCAAAGCCACATGGCATGGACAATAAGACAAAGAAAATTATTACCTTTGGAACTGTCATCACTTTAAGGTAATAAATTATCGTTAACATTTGTAACACGTCTGATATTTAAGTGCCCCCTCCCAAACCCCACTATATTAGGGGCCAACTGTTTGCACTTGCCTTTGGACACCATCCATCCATCCATACATCATGTGCCATGCCGGTAAGCGTGGCCGGTCATGTTCTGTCATCTCCCTCGATCATCAGAGTCAAGGTTCAGCTCAGTGTTCCTGTCTTGACCATGCCATGTGGCCAAGCCATCCAGGTATTTGCTTCTCGCTATGCCTCGTTATTCCCCTTGGTCTCTTCCCTTCGATCTTGCCAGTCGCCAACAAGTTCTCCAAGTCATTTCTTCTCATACCATGCCCAAAAAGTGTTGACTGTCTACGTCTAATGACTCTAATCAGTTTACGATCTTCATTTGTTTCTTGAAGGACTTATTCATTGGTTTTTCTGTCTGCCCATTGTATTCTTTGCATTTTCAACAGAAACTACATTTCCACGACCATCAGCTGTTTTTCAGCTTGACTGCTTATTGCCTATGCTTCACATCTATACGCAAGTATAGGTTCTATGTAGCACTTCAACACTCTTTTACTCGTTTCAATTTATATCTTTTTACTGGTCAGTATGATTTTCATCTTGCAAAAAGCTACCTTCGCAATGACAATTCTTGTTGTAATCTCTTCAAGGCACCTCCGATCAGATGTTATGACTGTGCCGAGATAACTGTATCGATTCACTTGCTTAAGAATATGCCCATTTACTCGTATACAACATTGTGGTATTTCCTTCTTCCCAGTGACGAACATAATCTGTGTCTTCTTAATATTCAGTTCTAACCCTAGTTGTTCACTGTGTGCAACAACCGCATCTACTAAATTGTGCATGTCCTGTTCATTGTCTGCAATCAATACTGTGTCATTTACATATCTAATGTTATTGATGTATCGTCCCCCAATGTTGATTCCTTCCATATCTTCTATATTTCTGAAAATATTTTCACTGTACAGGGAAAAAAGATCTGGAGACATTACACATCCCTGTCTCACACCTCTGATATTGACATACATCGTTTTCAATCCTGATGGCAGCTTGTTGTTTCCAATATATGTTTTTTTTTACAAGTCTAAGGTCTTTTCCATCAATTTGTAGATCTTCAAGCATCCTTATCATGTCGACATGACACGCTGACATTCATATCCACTACTCTGTGTGTGGCAGCACTTAAATCTGTCATGACAAAAACCACAATGTTTCATGCATGCGAATCATGCAATAAGAGAACCGGCAGAGAAATATCTAATAGCAGGTGATATTTGGTTTCAGAGGAAAATTCGTAGAAAAAAAAACAATGATGATATTTGTGATATTTATTGCATCGCCCATAGCGTGTCGATAGGTCTATACGTGTAAATGCCTAGCACCATATACCGTATGCACCTAAATTATATGTGAAATAATTGTATCTTCTCCAAAATTATACGAAATAGTCAGTCACATTTGTAAAGATACAATTTTACTTTACGTATTGATCATGTAACCATAGTACACAATCTTCTTTCCACAGACATGTACCATTTAGATACCACTGACAAAACACGGTTTCCTCGTCGTTATAATAAGACTGCAGACAATGTAACTTTACTGTTAGCAGACATATGTCAATTACCTGGCCTGTACTTACCATTTGACTAGATAAATTCAGATCATGGCCTTGGTTTTTAGAGTAATAAAATTACATTATTGCATATGTCATTTGAACTAACATACGATTACTCAAGTGATTATACATTCCAGTGCAAGAAGGCAAATATACATTTAGCCTGGCGTTAATATCTGTCACGAAATTTTATATTACAGTTTATTCAATAATATACGGCTTTACTGCATAATCAACACACCTCTAGTAAACAATCAATATTTCTTCTGTAAATGCAGTATCTCTTTTCAAGAGGCTGTTCTATATAGCTTGCATTTTTTTCTAGAATTTATATTTCAATGTATGTACATAAATTGTATCAGTTGTACTAGTACTGGCAATGTACATAGCGACATCAAATGACGATTGCATTGTACCGTAGTACCATGAATAAGACGGATATTGCTAGGAAAAAAAGATGAAAATTGTTTCAAATAGAATTATGTACATTACTTGTCAGGGAGCCGTGATTGTGACGTGGTAAAGTCATCCGGTTGTCCGCCGTGTGTTCGGCCTATATTCGAATCTACATCGAGATGGATATTTTTTTAATTGATTTGGGCTCCTAGGTCGATTCGGCGTAAAACGGGTACTTGCAAGCGTTCTGGGATGTCAGGTGGCTGGAGTAATCTTGACCACATTGCAATTAAGTGCCTATAAGTCAAAGCAGCCGGTCTCTCTGGCCGAGGGGTTACACCACTTTCTCCGTAATCCCGTTTATCACGCAGAGTCTCGTAGCGGGCGAGAACTGGGAGCGGTACGTCGCCCGCTGGTGAATTGCGGGATAACTGAGCCGGCCGCTCAGAAAGCAATGGCAAACTACTGAGCGTAATCTTGCCAAGAAATCAACAACAGACAGCTGAAAGATGCTGCTGTTGACAGCGATGTCCTGTAAAAGGATATGAGAATTAAAAACAAAAAAAAGGTCAAAGCAAGATGAGACGATCACCATATATATAAAACGCTTCAACGTGCGTGAACAGGTACTTTACTTTCCATATTGAAGTTTAAAGGCCAGAGAATCGACTTCATTGATGTCACCTCTTGGCAAGCAAGATTTCCTGCTCACCGGGTTATTTCTTGGAACTCCCATCAATTTATTTTTTCGAGGGGGTGGGGGGTGGGGAGGAGGGACAAACCATTGACTTGGGTTCTCAGGACAACCAGCCTAAAATAGGTACCATGAAATGTTTGGAAATCAAAGGCTGCACGTGTGATAGTGTCTACATCACCCATAGCATTTCGACTTGTCAATGCAAATTTAAGCCATCATCTTATATCCAATACTCGATAAGGAAAAGAGGACATTAGTAACTTACTAACATACTATTAAAAAAGCTTCGCCCGGCAGTGCAATTCTGTCTCATATTACATTGACAACAGTTAGATATGTTTCAAGTAAATAGAAAAGCAAAGACATGATGCAATCTTGAAGCAACATTGGACATTGTAACCATATTTGTATTTATTAATCGTGTAATTTGTAATTTTGTAATTTATTAATTATTGCAAATAACTCACACACCGAGCGTGTGAGACGTAAGATGGTGCATGATGGTGGAAATGACCACGTGTTCACATGCACCCACTGTGGACGAACATTTACAGCGCGAATTGGCCTTATCAGTCACATTGGCTACCGTCATGGTGTCATCATCTTGCTCTTATCTAGGTAACTGAACATGGGTTCATACAGGCAACAATAAATCTGTTCGCTATGAGATCGAATATTTATTGTATTGAATATACAGTTGGCGCAGTGGGTTAACAGCCCGCGCTATATTATCTTACATATCACAGATAGTTAAACATCAAACACATAGTTGTCATACAACAATCTAGCACACTATCTAGCCTATGTATATATATATCTATGAATATCTATTGAGTCCCTCTCAGGCAGGCCTTGTTGCCTCTCTCAAGTCCGTCTGTCCTCTGCCGGTCTCCTCGTGTCCACATTCGACACGGGCGGTAACTCTGTCCGAGTTCCTCGTGGACCCCGCATTAGGCGGGCCACATCAGTGTCCACGGAACCATGGACTGGATGACCAGCTCTTTCGAGAAGGTTCTAGATTACTCGGGTCCTGAGCGACTCGATGCTGTCCCTTGGGCTGGAGTTGCAGCCCTCTAATAATATATCTGAACGGTGAGGCGGTGACAGGATCCCCCCTCCCCCCTGATATGATTTGTTCTTGGGTAATTAGATCTGTTCTAATTCTGTCACCGAATCACATAAAGTTGTGTTTGTAGTTTGGTGGATAGTAACCTGGTAACCTACCTACTAGCACTAAAACTCATGTATTCTACCATACAACACTTCTCTGATTTGGTGAAGAGATCCCTCTGTCTCTCGTGTGCTTAAAAATGCTTATCTGACCGAAGTTACGTGACGTTTTAGTAGGTGTATTTACAACCCGCCCTTCTCATAGTACCCGAAATGGTACCAAGACAATTACCCTCTGTATTAAAGAGGGTTAACAAGACCGAAGTCCTGGCTAAATAAGTACACCTTCAAATCTTGATCTGTGTGTGTATTTCTATACACTTTTACTCTCGTATGTTATATAATGCTAAATATGTAGTTACCTTGTTCTTTTATCCCCCTCAGACTACATGTGTCCCTGTTGGCTTGTTAGTGTGTTGACTAATAAGTTGATGTTTCTAATAAAGTGACTGTATTTTAAATTGATAGTGTTGAGTTTTGAGGTTTGTGTAACGTGTGTGCTGAATGTGTGGCGTATTTCCAAGCGTCACGAGTTGGGATAACCTCAATCATGAAATACTGCACTGTGTGCAATACATGATCAGGCATTCCAAGTAGTGGTGCTTAGATGTATCCTAACTGCTAAACTAAGTATATTACACTGACTACTAAATTCAAACTCACTATTAAACTAAGTACTACACATGTATTGACAAATTAGACAAGTCATGCAATTTTACATGAAAGACGCGGACAAATTACAATAAATACGTTTTGCGTACAATTTGTCCGCCAAGTGTATCGTTCTCTCATTTAATACTTTCACGCAGTCATTCACTCACCTTTCATACAAATAGTATTTGGTTAAAATATATATAATTAAAGTTGAGGTAAGTGTTATTGCCCTTAGAAAAAAATGGGCTAGGCGATATTTGCCCTTTAAGAAAATACGTACTTTTTGTACGATGAATGAAAAATAGGTTATAATTTAACTAGAGACAATTGTATAGGACGGTTCTTTAGCCTATGAATGGCACCGCCTGTAATATTAAAGTAGAATATGAACACATTACAGGTTAACACAATTTATATACATCATTAATGCAAATATAATAGATATTTAATCTTAAAGTAATTAATTAATTAGATAACTAAATAAATCCAACGATGATGTGCGCGTTGTCCTCCTGTCGTTAGCGTGTTATGCCATGAATGTCAAAGTTAGTATGGTTGTCTCTTGAGTGTTGTAGTCGATGTCGTTCTGTTTCGGCTGTTTGCAAAGTTTCGTAGCAACAGCAAGTATGGATTGTTCTCAATGTTCCGTATGAAATATTACAGTATTCAGAGTCAGTTCACTGGTTGATATAATTGGTTGAAACAAACACAGTTACCGTTTCTTGCTGGAATCGTTCTAGAGCTTAGGCACTTGATAGTATATTTCTTAAGTATAGCTCTTAACGTATAGATGGTCTTAATGTATAGTTCTTAATGTATCATGTTCATGGGTGTCGTAAGTAACCTAATCACTGAGAGTACATTAGCAGGTGTAGAGTTACACTGTTATATGCAACCGACTAAAAGTATCACAGTTTATAGTATGGCTAATGGTCGATGTGATAAGAGTCATTCTACTGGCGCATTTGTCTGCCGTGATAAAAGGTCAGCCATAATATTATCGGTGCCCTTGATATGGCGGATTTCGAAGTCGAAATCTTGAAGTAGAAGACACCATCGTTGTAACCGGTGGTTTTTGGGCGACCCATGGTTAAGGACTAATAATGGCGAACTGTCTGTAAGGACCACAAAGTGACTCCCCAAGAGGAACTTAGATAATCTCAATATACAGAACACTAGGCTTAAACACTCCAATTCCACTGTGGCATAACGAGTCTCAGCCTTCTTTAGTTTGCGGCTCACGTAGAGAATCGGGTGTCGTACGCCATCCACTTCCTGCATTAAACATCCTCCTATTGCGATAGCGCTCGCATCTGTGGTCAAAATAAAGGGTAAATTTATGTTGGGTAATCGTAAGACTGGTGGATTAGAAAAAATATGTTTCAATCTACACATTGCATCATCTAAGCTGGTACTTTTACAAATTTTTGATGGATGATCTTTAGTTAACATATCAGAAAAGACTGAGGTGAGTTCTGCCCAATGTGGAATGAATTTAGAATAATAGTTTATAAGACCTAGTAGACTTCTAATCTGTTTCTTTGTGGTAGGCACTTCTAGATTAAGGATCTTGGAAACAATTTTATCATCAGTTAACAATTTTCCTTCAGAAATTCTATGACCAAGGAAGTCTATTTGTGTATAACCTATTTCAACCTTGGAAGGTTTGATAGTAAGTCCAAAAAGAGAGATTTTGTTGAAGACTTGTTTCAGGGTAAGTAAGTGAGAAGTCATATCAGAAGAATGGACGCATATATCATCAATATAGGCTACTACATAATTAATTCCGTGTAATAACAATCTTGTTAGTCTCACAAATGTGGCCGGTGCGTTCTTCAGGCCAAAAGGAAGATACAGCCATTCGTATAAACCGAGAGGTGTTGCGAATGCTTTTATATGTCTACAAGAAGGGTGTAGTGGAACTTGCCAATATCCTTTCGCTAAATCGGTCTTGGAAAATAAGGATGATTGAGCCATATTTAAAATAAGATCTTCACAACTGTTCATTGGCTCTGCATCCGTTGTTGTTCTTGTATTTAATACTCTATAGTCGATGCACAAGCGGATTGTCTGGTCTTTCTTTTTCACCAGGACAATCGGTGATGAATATTGAGACATCGATTTTTGAATTATGCCATTCTTCTCTAATTCTAAAATTTCTTTATCTAAATTAGATCTGTAATGGAGAGGAATAGAATATGGTCTACATTTGACCGGTCTCAGATCTGTCAGCACAATTGAATGTGTTATTCTATCAGTGCGTCCAGGTTTGTTGGAAAAGATAGTTTTATAGTCGTCAAGGAGCGTCAAAATGTCTTGTCACTGTTGTTGTGTCAAAGTGTCAGAGATATGTATGTCATTTATACTCCCGTCGTCAGTCATGATTGGTACAGGGATTTCAGTATTGTCCATGTCTGTCTGATTTATCACAGATGTTACTGTTTGTAAATTGTTTTCAATGTCATTGTCGTCGTCGTCGTCGAGATCAATCGTCAATATGTCGTCAAATTTGTCGTAGTTGTCGATATCACAGATTGTCGGTAATGTCCATATGTCTTCGTCGTTTTCGTCGTCGTAAGCGTGTGTCGTTAACGATGCTTTGTTTGTCGAGGTGTCATTTCGTTGGGAAATTGTCGTTTCGTCTCCGTCACCAGTTTGTTGTGTATGTTCATTTGTCTCATTGACCTGTCTAGCATAGTATGGTTTCAACATATTTACATGGAATAATGTCAACTTTCCATTTAAAGAGAATGCAGTAGGGTTATTCCCCTTGACCAGTTTATGACATATATCACAAGATGTACAAAATGTTTTAATGTCTTGGTCGAACTTTGGCCAATAAAACTGGGTCAGAACAATTGCCCTGGTCAATTTGTATCCCATATGACCTCCAAAAGGGGAGTCATGGGCTATTTTTAGAACTTTGTCTCGATGCGCTTGTGGTAAAACTATTTGCTGTAAAAAATGCATTCCCCTTTGCTTCTATTTCCTGAATACTCTTACAGTCCATTTGTTTTAAGAACTTGGCGAAAGGTGTGGGGATGGTGCTAACTATTTTATCTATAATAATAAGCTCTTTAAGTTTGTCATGGCTATTGTTGGTTTTAGCCGAGTTGATCCATTTTGTGCACACGTCTTGGACTGTACTGACATAATCTATAAAGGTTTGGTTTGGTTGTGGAGATAATTCGGCAAATTGTTGTTGGTAACCTGCAGTATCTAAAGAAAAATGTTGGAGAATGCGTTGTTTTAAGTAATCATAGTCTTTTCGCATTTCCTGTGGTATTGTCTCTATTACTTTTAGTGGTTCAAGAGCTAAGTTTCTCATTAGAATAAATGCCCAATCTGATTTTATGATCTTATGATGAGACATGAGACACTCAAAATTTTCTAAGTAGGCGCTGATGGAATCTCCTGAGCAGAACGCCTTCACGAGGCCTTTATACTTGTTATATTTTTGTTCTTCTTCTTTGCTTCGAAGCTTATTTACTGATATTTCTGTTTTAGTTTAATTTGTGTCTCGGCATTCAATTGGGCCTGCTTGGCTGCCGCCTCAAGCTCCAACTGTTTTTCCTGAGCTTGCAACTGCATTTTTTTCTCTTCCGCTTGTAGTTGCATCAGCATCTTTTTTTCTTCTGCCTCCATTTGTATTTGCATTTTCTTTTCTTCTGCCTGCATTTGCATTTTCTTTTCTTCGGCCTCCATTTGCAATTTCTTCTCTTCTGCCTGCATTTGCATTTTCTTTTCTTCGGCCTCCATTTGCAATTTCTTTTCTTCTGCCTGCATTTGCATTTTCTTTTCTTCGGCCTCCATTTGCAATTTCTTTTCTTCTCGTTCTATCGCTCTTTCTTCACGGGCAATAGTTTTCTGCGTGCGTTTTCTGTGCCCATTCTGACAGTTTCTCTTCTTTATAACCTAACTTTATTCCTTGCTCAATGCACTTATCTAAGCTAGACATTTTGTGTTTTACTTGTTTGTAAAGTTTATAGAGTTAAATCCCTTAGAAAAAAATGTTGTGTAGTTGAAAATTTGGTTAACTCCCTTAATTATTAATGTGTAAATCAAAATGCAAGGTTATGTTGGTGACAAGGTCATGAATATGCAAACAAATCAATATGAAACAAAATGATACATTGATGGAAGATGAGAAGTACAGCTTAGAGTTGCAATGGGTATGATGTGAAACTTAGCTTTCAATCCCAGAACTCTCCGATGTTGTCTTGTACTCTCGTCACTGTTGGAAAGGTTACATAGGTTGCACGCGGCACTAGTTGCGGAACAATCTGCTCGTGGAGTGAGAAAACATTAGTCACAGTCACACAAAAAAATGTCAAAATAGTAACATGTCAAAAATCGTTTACAGAATCAAAATAATGAGGCACACTGCGGAGGCAATGGTGAGACGTTGCCGAGGGACTCAGATTAATTCTATTTTATCGCTAGATAGCTACTAATTTTATGTACAGTTGTACAGTTAATTTTTTTGATTTAAACAAATCAATGTGTTACCAAAAATCAATGTGATATGATTAAATAAGTAATTTTACATGGCAATTAATAGCTCTTTCACAAAACATTTTATGCCAAAACCGGAAAACTAGCCCCCAAAAAGCCTGTCATCATCTTGCTCTTATCTAGGTAACTGAACATGGGTTCATACAGGCAACAATAAATCTGTTCGCTATGAGATCGAATATTTATTGTATTGAATATACAGTTGGCGCAGTGGGTTAACAGCCCGCGCTATATTATCTTACATATCACAGATAGTTAAACATCAAACACATAGTTGTCATACAACAATCTAGCACACTATCTAGCCTATGTATATATATATCTATGAATATCTATTGAGTCCCTCTCAGGCAGGCCTTGTTGCCTCTCTCAAGTCCGTCTGTCCTCTGCCGGTCTCCTCGTGTCCACATTCGACACGGGCGGTAACTCTGTCCGAGTTCCTCGTGGACCCCGCATTAGGCGGGCCACATCAGTGTCCACGGAACCATGGACTGGATGACCAGCTCTTTCGAGAAGGTTCTAGATTACTCGGGTCCTGAGCGACTCGATGCTGTCCCTTGGGCTGGAGTTGCAGCCCTCTAATAATATATATAACGGTGAGGCGGTGACACATGGGTAATAGTTATCATGCCTTTTTGAAGTACAAACTATCGTCTGTTAAGACGGCAAGGTGCCAATGATTTATTAATCGGCACTGGGTAGATGATGTAGGCAGATCATACTGACCGCCTGTAATTCCCAAGACATATTGAGAACATATTTTAGGCTGGATACGTCCGGGAGCTCAAGTTAATGTAAATTCTAAACCCACCTGGGGGTCAAACTCAAGACCAAGGGGCCCAATGGCGAGGGTCTAGCCATTATGCTGCCTCGGCTCACTGTTAGATATGTTAGAGATACCATTACAGGAATAACAGATTATAGCTTTGTGTCCACTTGAGGACTTAGAACATGGCGAGGAGTGGGTACAAGTGCCAATACAATTATGTACGTCCTTTTGAGTTTGCATCCAACTAGACAGGAAATACAGACAATACAACCCGACCGCTGTGTGGCAGAAGTACAGGCTTTGATATTCTAGAATTATGTAGAGTGTGATGATGTCATTTGCAAATGGGTCGGTCGTTCGACGCGTGATAAGTTCATGGGCCTTTACAGCTCAGGCTGGAGGGTGAATTGTGAAGGAAGATGCTGGTGCTTTTGCTTTGACCAAAAGTAATCTGACTATGGACGTCATGGCAGTAAGTAAAGCTATAACATGGCTCAAGACGACACATACTTTCACTCGGGCATGTTTCCTTTGACACTCAATAAGTATCCCCAGGAAGATAGAGATTGGGTGGGTCCGAAGACAGTGGTTATCTCTGGAGAGGCCACGACTGACAAAGATTAGTTTCACTTTCGTGTCAGGGCATGCGAATGTACAAGGAAATGAACAGGCTGACAGGCTTGCTGGTAACTCTACTTTGGAGGGCGGACGACCAGGTTGATATACTGAATGCTCTACAAGTAAGTCGTTTGCGAGAACCAAGTGATGACTGTGAATCTACAACCATGGTCAGACTACGAGAACAGGAAGTTAAAAGAGGTGTGGCCAAACAAGAACACTATGCAGGAAGCCAAAGTCAGTCAGTCAGTCAGTCAGTCAGTCAGTTGCAGTTCCAACTTCACAGCAAGGGGTCGTCCCCATTATGCTCCGTTCCTGTGTCAGTGAATATCACACAAAATGCTCCCCACTGCCCAGAGTGAAAAGTGGAAAAGACAGGAGTCTTGACAAACAACAACCTGCACAGATACACTGTGCATAATGCCGCCGCCAGAATGTCAACACACCAGTCCCCCACGAAACACCCAGTTCATCTCTGATGGAATCGGCAGTAATGTTCCTATCTGGATGTTTCCTAGTGGTTCACCCACACAGTCCACGAAAATACAGTTCATCGCCGATGGCAGTGGCAGTTAACCAGAAGCCCAGCAGCCACGCATTTCTGCATAAGGCAAAACACCGGTCAACTCTGGGACATAGCCACCTGCCATGGCTCCGAACATGCAGTCACGTTCCAAAAAATCTCGGGCAGATTCAAAAGCATTTCACACGAAACTCACAGCTCACAGTGTCGTAACACGCACTCACTCAGTAGCAGGGCGACGGAACCATCAA
Source organism: Cepaea nemoralis (assembly GCA_014155875.1). NCBI lineage: Eukaryota > Metazoa > Mollusca > Gastropoda > Stylommatophora > Helicidae > Cepaea > Cepaea nemoralis. Next base: position 200,662 of record JACEFZ010027998.1, on the reverse strand, counting down.
GCCTCCTTAGTCGCCTCTTTCGACATGCGTGGTAGGCTACAGTGTTGCTATTCTTTGCTTCCCTTATGGGCCCCGGTAACACACGGGAGAGAAAGCCAAAGATGATTAATAAACCAACACAGAACTGGTGTCGTGAGCCGCTACAAGTTGTGGGATTTACTGAGGAGAGGATCCGAGCACTTATGGGCTGAATGGTTCGATGTGAAATGAGTTTCGACGATGTTCGACTAGGTAACTAGATTAAAGCAGTGCCCCACTGACATACATCCCTGAAGCCTTGCACCGTGACATATTTTCATGAAGTAACTATTTACATGTGACACCTCGACGACACATAGATGAATTTATGGGAGAGAAAGGGAAAACTAAGGCAACTTTTCCATGCCTATAAACAGGAACAAGTTAATGACCCTTTCAATTACCTTGCGTGATGGGTATAACATGCTAGCCCCATTGTTTAGTGATCCCATGGCACTCGATAGGTCATGTGGTCAGTTTCACGAAGGCTGTTTCTCCAAAAGACTTTCTGATAACAATTGTTGGTTCAGTCGACCTGGGAACCCAAGAACATTTATTTAAACCAATCTCGAGGAGAACATGAACACATTACCACCTGGTCGGCATAAATTTCTGCTTGGTGCAGTTTAGTAGCCTACACTACTATCTTGTTCACTTGAGGACTTATAACCTGTACGTCCTTTTCAGTTTGCATCCAACTAGACAGGGAATTCAGACAATAAAATCCGACCGTTGTGGGGCGGAAGTACAGGCTTTGATATTCGAGAATTCTGTAGAGGATGATGATGTAATGTATGATGGGTCGGTCGTTCGACGCGTGAGAATTTCATGGGTCAATGTTTCGGCCAAAATATGCTTGTCATAATGCCCTAACAAACATGATAGAAAACTGGCATCAAAATATTGACAACAACACTCTATGTGAAGCGGTATTTATAGACTTTAGGAAAGCATTCGATATGATAGATCATGGTATTCTAATTAAAAAGACTAGAAGCAATGAAAGTAAGCTTTAATATAGTGCCATTAATAAAAATCATTTTTATTAGACAGAAACCAAGTAATATCACACAATAAATCTTTAAATATTGAGCACAACCCACTACTGGCAACGCTGATCGTATTCTAGGATGAACCTAAGGCCTATCCACGTCAATGTGAAAGCACTATACTCGAGTTTCGCTCTCATTTGAGCTCGTCAGTAGTGCATATCCTTGGCCGGATCCGGAAATAAACCCCAGATCACTGGCGTGTGAAGCGGGTGTGTAACCACTAGACCACGCGGCACACTCTGGACACGGCCAAATTATCACAACAGAATATTACAACGTCACCCATCGTAGGCAGCAGCTCAAGATTTGCCCGATCGCCGGTACTGACGTCCGTCAATCGATGTGGACCCTAACGAGCAGGTCTTCTCACTGGCAAGGCACACCAGGCTGCCTAAAGTCCAGCGAGCAATAATCACATTGATTTATTTGGTTGTTTCGGGATTTGAGATTTAAACATTCAGCACAACCCACTATTTGCAATGATCATCGTATTCTGGCATGAACCTAAGGCCTATCCACGTCAATGTGGAAGCACTATACTCGAGTTTCGCTCTCACTTGAGCTCGTCAGTAGTGCATATCCATGACCGGACCCGGAAACAAATCCCGGAACACTGGCGTGTAATGATATTCTAAAGGTGTAATGCTATTCACTGACCAAATAAATCAATTTGATTATTGCTGGCTTTACTTTAGGCGGCCTGGTGTGCCTTGCCAGTGAGAAGGCCTTATCGTTCGGGTCCACATCTATTGACGGACGTCAGTCTCGGCGATCGGGCAAATCTTGAGCTACGGCCTACGATGGGTGACGTTGTAATATTCTATTGTGATAATTTGGCCGTGTCCAGAGTGTGCCGCGTGGTCTAGTGGTTACACACCCGCTTCACACGCCAGTGATCCGTGGTTTGTTTCCTTGTCCGGTCAAGGATATGCACTACTGACGAGCTCAAATGAGAGCGAAACTCGAGTATAGTGCTTTCACATTGACGTGGATAGGCCTTAGGTTCATACTAGAATACGATCAGCGTTGCCAGTAGTGGGTTGTGCTCAATATTTAAATCTCAAATCCCGAAACAACCAAATAAATCAATAAATCTGTATCCCAAGCCATTACCATTAACATTGGAGTACCGCAGGGGTCTACTCTTGGCCCTCTGTTATTTGCCATTTATATAAATGATCTTCCCTTATATCTTTCTTCGTCCTGCGATCTATGTGCAGACGACTGCACAGTATATACAAACGCTATTGATTGTAATATGCTAGATCATCCTTGCAACAGGAAATAAATAGTTCAGTGTAGTTTGTGGGCATGCAAACCGCATGCACATTAACATTTCTACAACAAAATCTATGTTAATTGCAACCAGACAAAGGCATCACATTCTAATTTCGCAGAGAGCTCTTCAGCTGCATAATGGCAGCACCCCTATAGAAAGTGTAACCGTGCACAAGGTACTGGGTCTTAACGTTGATGAAATTCTAACCTTTAACTCCCATGTTCATGCTCTCGTTAAACAAATAGCCAAAAAAGTATATCAACTTGCCCAAATTAAAAATTTCCTTGACGAAAACACAAGAAAGATATTCTATACTTCCCACATACAAACACATATTGATCATTGCTCCACAATCTGGGATCTCAATCTCCAAATCTTTAACAAAACGTCTTTAATCACTCCAGAAATGGGCAGTGCGTTTAATTAATGGTAACAAGTTTACCGGCAATTCTAACCTACATAAACGTCTTCAGATACTGCTCCACAAACGGCTACTTTTTAATAAGGCTAAAATAATTCACAAAATCCTGTTTCAAAATGCTCCAAGCTACCTTTGGCCATTGTTTAAATATAACGCAAGACATAGAGAACGACTAAACATACTTCATGTCCCTAAACCTAGGATAGACTTATATAAAACAAGCTTAGCATACTCTGCCACTCAATATTGGAACAATCTTCCACAAGAAATCAAGGACACCACCAATCATTATACATACGTTCGCAACCTGTTTGAACATTACCTCAGTACAGACTACATGCCCCATTAAAAAAAACAACGACAACGAACCATTAATAATGGTAAATTATCTCAAACGACAACTAGCCAATAAACATGTTTAGTTTAGTTTAGTCGATGGATCAACATCACGGCATACGGGTGTAACCCATAAGTGCTCCGTTCGCCTCCTAACTCAAACTTGAGTCTGGAGAAACTCAGCTCAGTGCACGAACTCCGTAGCACTGGCGAGGATCCTGAAATACGATGGGTAGATTTTTAACTCGACATTTTGCCAGCGCAGTGCCTTTAGGCTACTATTTTTCGATTTCCAACTGCATAGGGATTTTTTTACGTGAGCAACAATACACACGGACGTCCGATCTCACTACCGAATGACCAGGGGAAATTGTATTGCTAGAAGTTCACGTGAAATAAATCCCGTGCATCACGGGGGTTTGAACCCGGGACCTCCAGCACTCGAGGCGGACACAATACCTCGAGACCACGCAGCCAATAAACATTCCCATACGTGGGCACGCTACATCTTCCTTAGGCATTTACTGAGGCCATGTTAAACATTGCCTCAGTGAGTCATGTATTACTGATTAATTTTCATGCGTTTTAATGGTTATTGTTCTTTTGTTGCCAAAGATTAGCTTCATAAGTGATATTGAATGAAAGAATGTATGAGAGGAAATAGAGAAGAAGGGTAGTATGTCAGACGGGCTTGCGTGCCCAATTCTTAACCCTTTGAAAATAAAGATTGTTCGTACGTTCGTTCGTTCGTTCTTGTTATTAGGCCGTGCTACAGATTTTCTAGACTACATCTGCTTCCTTTTCCTTTATTCACTTCCAGACGTCAATATGAATATATGCCAAGAAAGAAACAGTCAACTTGAGCTTGTTGATACCCCCATTGATTGTGTCTTCAAATGAAGCAGGTCTAGGCCAAAAGAGTTTCTCTGTTCTTCATATGACGGACACTCATGCAACACATGTTTAGATGTCATTTTACCAGTTTCATGGTAACATTAATCAGAATCTCCTATTTGTAGTTTATTAAACACATGCGATGGCGATTTTAGACTACACTCAAAGACAAATATTTGTAGTGCTTAACATGGGATGTTTATCCACTATGATTGCTTTGTTCGGAATAATAACCAATTCGATTAACTTGCGTATGTTTTACATTCAAGGACTTCGATCAAGCATGAACATTACTTTCTTCGCCATGGCTATCTCAGATCTATGTAGTTTACTATCTCAAATAACGGTAAGCATCTTTTTCAACCCGTTGTTTGAGTCTGCGGATTTGCCACTAGTGCCCTCGGAATTTCAGTACATGATTGCAGGAGTACCCAGAGCAGTATTTTCAAAACTCACTTGCTACATTACCGTCTATGCAACTCTAGAACGGTGTCTGTGTATAGCGTTTCCTCTACACGTCAAACAGATGATCACACCAAGAAGAACAACTTTCGTCATGACGTGTATATACACCTTGACGTTTGCATCTTTTTCCCCGCTCTACTGCAAGACGTCTATCAACTGGAAGTTTACTTCCAACAGGAACAAAACTCTTCTAGGTCTAGTCTATGCAAGCGGCAGTCAGAAATTGACAGACATTGTCTACGTTTTACAGTCATTTCTTGGACTTTTGTCTTTTGTAGCTGTTGTGATATTCACAACGATTTTAATACGCCAACTTGTACAGAAGAGAGCTTGGCGTCAGTCGGCTAGTATCGGTTTGGACAAATCGCATTTAATGAGCAACCGAGACGGAAAGGCTATGGTAATGATTGCAATGATTGCTAGTATCTTTATTGTGTGCTTTACTCCTAGGTGTTATTTTGTACAGCGTTACGATGATCGAACCTAAGTTTAGCATTGCTGGAGCATATAGTAATCTATTCGTTGCCCTATGGTCATTTGGCAATGTGTTTGAATCCGTAAACTCTAGTGTGAACATATTTTTGTATTTCAAAATGAGCACGCAATATAAGAACACATTCTTAAAACAGTTTCCATGTTTCCAAACAAACACAAACAAATGACACACTCTGGAATTGCCATGTGTTGAATAGTTCACTATTAAATGAGTTTTTTGTTTATTAACAACTTATTGTTTTATTCAAATGTTTTGAAAGAGTGTATAACACATTGAAAATACATTACACGGAACTGAAAAGGAAAATACTCAACGTTAGTGTACCATTAGAGAAGACACAAAAGAAGAACATATTGTAATGGTTGAAACATCTGGGCAACAAAACATGGTATTAAAAAATACCATATTTATCAATATATTAATCAGCAGAGAGAATAAGAGAGTCATGATCGACGATGACTGCTCCAGCAAATTTTTCATAATTATCAGAAAGAGGCAAGCAATTCTTTGGTCATTAGATGAGAAGTGAGGCATTGGAGCGTATCGTTACAACTTGAAAGGTCAGTAGGAAAAGAAGATGTGGCAGATCAAGTGACATGATGCATATTGGACTGAAACGGTGGCGTGGAAAACTATCGGCAGCTTAAATCATCCAGATAACCACGAACCTAGATCCGTGTACAGACATACACACTACAGTAGATGCCAGCGCCATGATGCTGATGCTGGTTGTCACAACATAGGGGTCACGTGCAGTATTTAAACGCAATATGCGCTTTAAGACTTGTAATATCGTCCTTTTCTTACTACTTGCTTACAATCATTGTAATTTTTTTCGACAATCGTGTCACAGAGTACTGTTAATTTGAACTTATAGTTTACTCTTTCGTCATCCTTGTCGCAGAATAAGATTGTTATGAAATTACCATGAGTTTTTGTCGCCTGTTTTTCATGTCACAATATAAGACTAAAATGACGTTGTTCTGTTTTATTTATGCTCAGTACCTGTTGTTTTCTTTTATTGTCAACATGAATACTGTATACTTTGGATGTCAAATATATTTTTATACATTAGTGAGGATTGCAATTTTTTCAACGTTAACCTATTCTCATTAAAATCATATTTGTCTAATGCAGACTGTCAGGGATCCAATACCCCGAATAGCGAATAATAGACAGGACAGGGCAGATAGCCTGGCATCCTGCATACGCAGGGTCATGGTCACAGAGTGGGAGTAGACCTGTAAACAGGCTAAGGCCCGTGGTCACCGCACCACACCGACTCACGGGACTCACGGACTGTGAGCAGCCGTGAACTGGCCAAACGTACCTGTTTTGGTAAGTCGGGTTCAGGACATCGAGACGGACAGACATAGGGCAGTGGTTGTGTTTAGTGCGCGTTGTGATATGATAGTAAAATTGATGGCGAGACTGAGTTGTGAAGCGAGCTATGCTTGAGTTGGGACGTTTGAGTTGAGAGACAGTGTGAGATTTATGTTATGCCATTATATTGCGTGATCTCTAATGAACAATGATAATATTGTTATGATGTTTTGGGTACGAGTTGCGTGTTGCCAAGAGCGCAGCTCATATGAGTGAATAGTCATGTTGAATAAACGGTTCGAAACTATCATTGCCGTGCGTGTGAGTGCAGTTATTGAACGCATGTAATTGTTTCATCTCTGTCCTCAAATGCTAGCCAGAATTATGTTTAAGTAAGACTATGAAAGGGAGTGAACGTGGGTCGCTCTCCGGTTTTGAACCATATGCAGAATAGTGAGTGAAAATTGCTAACTCTACTGTGTTAGTTAACCTATATAAGAAAGAGAGTGAACGAAGGCAGCTCCTTATGTGAAGGTGATATCTAGCATTATTGTTATTAGAGATATAAAATAGATTGGCTGATAAACAGAAAGTGAGAGATGTCTATATCATCCGACTAAATCACGACCACGTGACAGTAGAAATTACACATCCATACAAGACTAAATACATACAAACCTATACACAGACAAATTGACAGTGCACACACGGCAGAGTTGCATCGAACACCTACTAATATTTTTCTCTCCTCAGCAGCCAGATTTGTCTGCGTATAATAACGACGAAGTGAGTCTATTCAAGCCGTGCAAAACCTGACCCCCCCCCCCCCCCCCCCTTTCTGGTGTAGAAACTGAAGTACAGAAAAATCTCCGAACATCATCGGCAGCTAAGTATTTTTTCCATTATATTTGTAGGACAATTTCAGGTCTAAACAGTCTTTTTTTTCATTTTTCTCATTATATACTTAGTACATATTATTGTGTATTACAGTGTTTGAAATTTACGTGTACACTGTTGTAGCATGATGTCTTCAGACGTTCGCATCCCCAGTCCATTTTCATTTCTCAATACTCAGTAGTTAACCACGTAAGCCGTAGTGATACCCTAACTAAAAATAGAATCGTAGATTCTAGATCGAGAGAGGGTAGATGAATGGTGGGGACTCAATTTGATTGGGTAACCCTTGGGCTGGTAACGCTCCTTAATACATAATTAGCCCGCCAGTCGAAGCCTTGATTCCATCCCGTAAGGACGTGTTCAAGATGCAGTGGTAAAATTTGCCCAAAAGCATTCTTTAGGATGTGGTCATCTGCACTCCAGGTACCTAAATCATTTAATATGTTATGTGTAAACCTGATGAAGTGAGAGAGAGACGAATGGCCGAGTATTTTCTTGAGAAAATGTAAAAAGAAGACAGAACTTCGTTGTACAGTGACTCTAAAACTGCCGCTCAAAACCTGTCATGTCTACCGCAGTGAAACATTCTTACCATGTCTATTGTCTGTCTGATTTGATGATTTGCATATGCTTATGACTGTAAACCACGCTCAATGCATATGGCAAAACCTTTGTGCGCTCTGAACATTCGTTGAGTGCCTATCATGACCATTCTTAACCAAACTGTACCTTGCTCTTGAGAGTTACCTTTGGCAGCTTTGTTTCAGAATGTGTGATGCTATATACTGCATGTAATTTCTCCCTTATAATGGCTGAGAATGTTTGAGTGAATGAGATGGTAATTATATAATTAACTTCTCATATTTGTAAAAGTAAAGACACTTATTAATCCATGTTTGCAGGACTGCATTGCACTGTAGAAATGAACCTACAGTGTTTGTCAGATGAATACATGGGAAGGCTCATGCTATTTGTCAGGGAAAATTCATGTTTTCTTTCATTATGTGTATTCCACATGTGAAGGCAATTCTAGTGCATGATTTCTGCCATACAATGCCTACTTCTTGGTGCATAATCACACTGTCTGTTCTCATGGTACACCGGTCCCTGTGATCTACTTATTGTGAGAATTTACAAGATAATTGTGTGAAGCTGCCTCTGATTAGGAGTATGTGCCTATGACTTCACGGTTTTGGGGATGAACCTGGAGAAAGGATATCACCCCAAACCCCCAAATAAAATTGCACTTCATCATCAGTGAGAGGCGGGTGTTCGAATATCACACTCCTTTTCCCCTCCCATTCCTCTCTGAATCTGTGATAGTACTGTATAACTGTGACAATGGTTCAATAGATGTAAAACACATGTTGTGCCTTTGTTTATTAACAGAGAATGAGGAAGATGGGGGAGGCCTTTCAATTACCAGGACAACTCCAGGGAAGTCCTGAGCTCTAGCTTCAACTCCAGCTGAAAAATAAGACTCCAAAAGTACCACATGAACAACAGGTTGCAAATGTTCAGCCTGAATCCACTAATTCTGGCCTATACAGATGGCACTGAAGAAAAGTCTTGATTAAAAGCCTAAACAGGGATACTCTCCAATTTTGTAAAAGCCCCAGGCTATATCTTCAAGATAAATTCAAGAAGAAACCTTAAGCATGTCAGGAGCTGGTCTTCAGCATGTCACTACTGGCTAAGAGTGGACATTAAAGGTGCACTTGGAGCAGACCATATCACAGCTTATTATTAATATTGGCTGATAGCTAAAGGAGCAGAAGTTAATACATAGAGCAAATTCTCAAAAATGGATTAGTGATAATTAGATGTGGTGATTTAGTTACATCAGAACCTTTTGTGGGAGATAGACTGGCAGAGAAGAATGATGGGACATAATAGTTTTTAGATCCTCATCTACTGAAAAGTAAAACTAATCCCAAATTATCAACTTTGCGAACAGTCTACTCACCCTTCGGAAGGACATGTTTGTCACTTGCTTCGGACTAGTCAAAGTGGGGAATAGCCTGAACTGGAGAAACATTATGGGAGAACTGCAACCTGAGCTGTCCCAACACCATCATAGGTGCTAAAAGGATTAAACAGACCAGTGGAGCAGAAGGTCCCTATACTTGTGCCCGGCTATAGGTTTATCATGTGTTTTCCTCATTTGACGGTTGGAAAAGTGATAGCATGATTACAGTGTTGTGGTGTAGGATATCTATGGTAGATGAAGGAGGAGGGTTTGTTTAGATTGATGTTTCTGTGGGGATATTGAGTGATGTGTTTGGGTTTTCATAGATAATGTCACTATAATTTGCATATAAACTATATTTGAGATGTAAATTGTTGGCAGAAAATGAAGCCTGAGTCTTCACTTGACCTCATCAGACATTAATAAAAGATTAGTTGTAAGAGAACAGTTTTGAGATATATGTCCCTGTGGTTGTCTTGTCCAACTGGTGTCAAGCATCTTCATGGTGACTGTTACTCTACTGTTGTTGTTGGTTACAGAGATTGTGAAAGTTCTGTGTGGTTGTTGTCAAGATCTTCTCATGTTGATGTCTTGTTCAACCAGTGTAAAATACAGTTGTTGTTATGTTCACTACAATGGTACAATTGTCAATGTGATCATTTGTCCAAGTGTCTTGTGTCACTTGAAATAAATAATTAGAGATCAAACATGAGGTTGGCGACCAGAGCAAAGTCAGCTGGAAGATGAGAGAACTGCTTTCATTGGTTACTGTAGCTAACTGCCAAGATCTCTCTCTATATATATGGCCTAGAAGAGAAATCATCTATAAATAATTCTGTGTAGAACTTAACTTAGATCTAATTTCTCACAGTGGGGGTACTCGATGAGCCAAAATTCTGAATGGTTTCTCTACAAGGGTTATGCGAGGATAAATATCAATACCTCTAGACAACACTTGCTGTTACTAACCTGTATCTTTTATAGAGAGATATACTTTATAGAACTTCACTCATTGGAACTTCTGTAATTCTCTATAAACCCACAAAAAAACCTCACAACTGTAATTTTCGTAATATATTGATATTGTCAACATAATTTTCAACAATCATGGCTACTCTAAACGATTTCATAGAGTCAGGTCAGAAATTAGGATTAACAAGGGAAGATCTATCAAATTGGAGTGAGACTAAATTTAAAGAACAAGTTCAATTAGAAGAGAAAACGAAGGTAAGAGAGGAAAGAGCAGCTGAGAGAGAATTAAAGAAAGCTGAATTAGAGAACCAAGCCAAAATTAAAGAAGCAGAATTAAAGAAAGCTGAATTAGAGAACCAAGCCAGAATTAGAGAAGCAGAAATTAACGCACAAACTAAGAAAGAAGAGATGGAAATGCAACTCAAACTGAAACAGTTAGAAGTCGAAGCTGAAACCAATGAAGATGCTAGGAAATTAGAAATTAGAGAAAAGGAAAACCAATACAAGAAACACCAAGGTATTGTTAACTCTTTCACTACCAAACAAAAACTGGGCTGTGACCAAACAGACATTTATGGCAGAAAATTGGAAGTAGGGGTGTGTTACAATAATGCTTTTAAAATGGTTAAGGTGGTAGAAGACCTATTGTATTACATATCAAATTAAAGAGGATTGCACAAGGAACATGACAGTGTTAATAATTAATTGATAGGTTACAAATATTATGACAATAATGAGAGGTTTAATAATAACAAATGAAATTAAAGAGGTAAAAATTATTTAAAAAACTGCACATATAAGGTGTTTTCTACACTCCTATACTGCTAATCATGTTTAATTTACTGAATAATCAAACAAACACCACTTGTCTTCAAGAATATAAACAGTATTGCGCATTAAAGTAACCCAAAAAGAAGTTTTGGTGCATATTCTGAACCATGTATTTTTCACAAATAATGACAAAAAATAATGGCTGAAATCTTGAAGGTGGGGTCTGTCACAGTAAAGTTATGAAAATGGTTACAATTGTAGCAGAAATGTTGTATTATATATCAAAATAAAGGGGATTGCACAAGGAATATGTTGGTAGGAGAATGTTTGCTTTAGGTTGTAAATAAAATAAACATAATAATATAATTTGTAAAATAATTGGACAAAAGTAGGTAAAAATAATGTAAACATTGCACTTAGAATGTGTTTTCTACACTCCTATACTGCTAATCATGTTTAATTTACTGAATAATCAAACAAACACCACTTGTCTTCAAGAATATAAACAGTATTGCTCATTTAAATCACCCAAAAGGAAGTTTTGGTGCATATTCTGAACCATGTCTTTTTCACACAAATGAAAAAAACTAATGGCCGAAATCTGGAAATTGGTGTATGTCGCAATAATGTTATGAAAATGGTTAAAATTGTAGCAGAAATGTTGTATTATATATCAAAATAAAGGAGATAGCACAAGGAATATGTTGGTAGGAGAATTTTTGCTGTATGTTGTAAATAAAATACAAATAATAATATAACTTCTAAAATAATTTGTTAAAAAGAGGTAAAAATAATGTAAACATTGTACTTACCGAGGGGGCGTTGTTATCCAATATCCTGATCACTGCTAATCCAATTGAATTTACTGAACAAACAACACTATTCTAAACTATAAACACCATTGCTTCCAATCAACCATCCGAAAAGAAGTTTCGCCGCAGATTCTGAATCATGTATTTTTTTTTTCAGACAAAAATTAGGAAAACACTTGGCAGATTTACATTTAATTGTCATGTCTGTTTGTTTTTATTTACTATATGTGGCAGTCTATTTGTGATAGGCTGCAACGCAAACTTTGGCGCACAAGTCTGGTCTATTAGTACAGCCGGAGCAAACAAAAGATGATATGTGTCGTTTAGTTCGAGTGCTGCAAAAAACACAGTCTCTATTGACACCGACAAATTCTATTAAATGCTTGGCTCATGTAAATCTTTCGGCATAATTTCCTGCAACAGACTGAAATTCTTCGGCAGGCAGAGTGTCAAACTTTCAGGAATACTCTGAGCTACTTCGCGATGAGCACTTTCCTTTACTTGAAATCCTTCTGTAACAATTTTTTTCCTCCTTTCTCTGTTTGCCATATGGAATGTAGGATGTGAGCATTGATCTGTGCAATTTCAAAGATCTAGTAGTAGATATTCTTCCACCACGTAATGGTTTTCCTATCATGGATATTATAATATCCAACCATTTGGTCCATTCTGTCGCAGCCATTCATCGCCGTTTTATTTTCATGGAGACCATCTTCAGCTTGCTTTGCGGTTTTCGCAATCCGCTCTCAACAATTCTAACTACAGACTTGGTAGAGACAACAATGCATGGTTTTTTTAGCTTTGTTTAGCCCTTCCACCAAATAATCATATCATCAATGGACACATTTTCAAATCTGTAAAATGCTTCCTGGATATTCTTCAGAGTCAACAAGAGGATAAATTTTTTTTTTTTTTTGGGTACCCTCAGGTTGACATACATGAAACATGGTGTGATAAATATATTATAATTTTCTAATTGATTACTGGGAAACGTAGTGGCAGTGCCACATACCAAGGAGTATATAAATGTGCACTTGTACACCGGTAGTCTTTGATACATGGTCTTGGATCAAGTCCCATAGCAATAATGACAGACGTAAACTTCAGCCATTCGTGCTTCGTTGTCAAACACTCAGCTGTTGACGAACATTCACTGGTTTTTCTTTATCACCACGTGCTAAAACTTTAGACACAACTAAAACTACTTTCTAAATATTCACATTCACATATTATTATAAACAATAATCTAGCTTGATCTCAAGTCATACTACGTGGACGCAAACTGGTGGGCGTTTCCATTGTGAAAAACCAAAACAAACAAATTAACACTACCTTAAAACTGAAAATTCACAAGAATCCAAAATTAGAAAACGATTGACCGCTCCGAGATGGCGTAGAGATCTTTCGGCTGTACTACTTTTTAGTTTACTGTAACTTAAAATTCCGAAACGGAGCAGAACTATGTGAAATAAACCACTGATCATTTTGTGGCACTAAAACGGCGGACTGCCATCTCAGGAAATACAACGTGCCCACAGATGGGATCACGGTAGCGAAAGAGTTAAAAACTTCACCACTAGTGATTGTATCTCAGCTTGGACTCATAATTTTGAGACCATTAAGGAGCATTAAAAGATTCCTTCATAAGACTGGAATATAACCTACATAAAAAGTGTGTCTGGTGAACCTCTGAAAGTGATAGAAATTATTTCTAGTGAACTAAGGAAAGACTATCAATGCATTAAGACCAAAATTATGCAACTGTTATTTAGATGAAGCAGGGTATAGAGAGCAATTTTCAAAACTGTCTCCAACACCATCACAAACCTTCTCAGATTATGTTTCACAGGTTCAAGATGTTTTCAGTAAATGGCTGTCAACAGCTAAGATTAATAATGATTTTGAGAGTCTAAAAGATCTCATTCTTAGAGATAAGATTATTTCATCATTACCACTACCCTTTTTTCGATTTTTGCAAGAAAGTGAGTGTGAATCAGAGAAGCAGATAGAAAAGTGAGGTTCGGCTTATTACACTGTCAATAAAGATATTTTTGCTAATGTACTAAAGGAAATTGAATTTGTATCAGCTGCCACATTTAATAAACCCAGATCAACCACTTACAGCAAAACAAAATCTTTGGGAAGTTTACAAATTATCAATGTAAACATTGTAATTATAATCATAATGAGAATGATTTGTGTGACAAGAACCCAGCATATCCCAGTTATCTAGAAAACTTTATAGATAGACAAGAACAGGAACGTAACCAATGTAAGAGGTTAATTAAATGTTTTTGTAAGGCCTATTGACATTGGCTCAGGTATTGTAAAGGGAGACAAATAGCAAAGAAAGCAAACGCGGCAGTGTTTGACAGTTCATCTTCTGAAGAAGAACAAGAAGAAGAACAACAACCAGAAAGCGCAGTTGAAAATATTGATGCTTTTCATTTAGATAAGTGTACCACGTGCAATCGTTTTCATGATGATGGTATTTTAACCTGTGGTTATAGTGTGCCCTTCACAAATGAAGAGGCAAACGCAGTTATAGATTCAAAAGGTAAACTTGAAATCCATCAGGGTTATGTAAATGGTAAACTAGCCAGTGTCCTGAGAGATAGTCGAGGTATCCTTATTGGGTTAAGGAAAGAGTTTTTACATACCTCAGATTATTCTGGGAAATTTGTCGCCTGTAGAACATTTTCGGGGAACATCGAAAAATATCAACTCGCATGGCATATATCCAAACGTCTTTTCTAACAGGCAAAGTAAAGTGTGCCGCATTAGAAAACCCATGTTGCGATTTGATTATTGGACATCTTCCTGAAGTCACAGACATTACACATGACCAGATAACCATCTGGTATGAGCAGTTCTTACCAACCAATGCAGTGAGTAGATCCACTGCATAAACAGAGTCTGTGAGAAACCAAACTGAGACTCGTGAACAAATAAGTTCAATAATAACCCCTCCAAAAGACATGAGGGAAAACTTTATTAAATCACAGAAAGCTGATATCTCACTACAAAAGTATTTTAAACTTGTAGGTCAAAAGCCAAAAGTGACAAAGAACGCCACTTGGCATTTCAATCTGAAAAACGGTATCTTGACCAGATACTATACAAAAAATTCCACTGCCGTAGCACAAACGGTGTTACCCACTGAACGCCGCAGAAAAGCACTATCAATAGCGCATGATTTACCCTTTGCGGGACATATGGCCTATGCCAAGACACGGTCACGAGTATAGACCCAGTTCTGCTGGCCTAAATACTGCAGTGACATTAAACTGGTGGGAAATTGTCCCCCCGCCGGTTCCAATGGCGGGGGTGGAGGGGGGGGGGGAGATTAAAATGATTTCAAGATCGAGTTAATACACGAACCGATTACTTGATATTGTTTTTCCTTCCATACTTTACATTTCTGTGCGTCTCGCTCTTCTGAAATTCGTTTTATAACGTAAGTAGACCTGCAAATCACGTGTTATGTAAATGTCTAGACTTGTTCTAGTATGTGTTATTAAATTTAGCTTCCATTTTTTGCGTATACTTGGTAGGCGCGGGGGATGTAAAGGGAGGAAATATGTATAAAAAAAAGGGGGGGGGGGAGGGGGAGGGGGGAGAATGCCATTCTGAACATATGATGAAGGGTTGGTTCATCTGTCAAAAAAGGTTGAGAACCACTGATCTATAGAAATATGGGGCAAGTAGCATAAGCCTAATAAGCCTCATGGAGTGTATGTTAGTTTATTACTGTTTGTTTGAGTGGGTTCTGTGTGAACCTCTGTCACTTTAATTCATGTTCATGATGAAAGACGTGAGACCAGGGCAGAAATCTGTGCACGAGGTTCTGTAGAATCAGGACGCGTAATCTTACTGGCCTCATTGATGGCCACTGTGTGGCCATCTGGCGTCCAAAGTGACCTGCATGGAGTATCATTCTCACATCTAGCATGTCTCAAACCAGGGATCTGCCATGGTGCCACGAGTTTCCCAAACACGCTGGTCTTCGCGGAAATGAATTGCAGTAGGAGGAGCTTCGCAGAGTGTTTAGTTTCGGGTTAATTTTAACTAGGGGAAAGTCGGCTAGATTGACAGGTCCAGAATGTTCCCGAACTTGCTCGAATCGAAAGTTCGAGGTAGTGTTCTGCACTCAAACACCCTGTGAACTGACTACGAATGATTTCCTCATTGATAGAATCCATGATCCACGCAGAACGTAAATTTCTAGCCATTTTGGGGGTAGTTTCACTCAATCCGTCCAGAAGAGCAGACGCTTTAACAGCAGCCCATATTGGTTATAAGGGGCAGTTCTGCACCCGACAGTAATCATGGCTGAACTTGGTAAAGGCTCCTGGTATAAGGTAATAACATATTTAATTCTTTTCAGGTCTTGATAAAGAGAATTACGCGATTGTAAGCACCGATAATTATGCTGTGAGTGCGGCTACTCATGATTATTTAGTAGATCGGACGAGGCTTGGTTGTTTATTTCGTCGTTGTAACAGTTATTCTGTGAATATTATGTAGAACTAAGGATGTAATCAAGCCTTTTAACATATGGAAATGTTATGAGACCGAAATAAAGTTTATGTGTGTTAAGAACTCGCAGTTATTTAGAGGAATATTACAATTGCTGTGTACTTATTATTGCTATTACCTAGGGTCCCTTTTTGAGGACAGATTAAGATTCAGTTCAGCATGTATTATGTTATTAATTATTACAGATTAATCAATTAGGCTAATGTGGTGCGGAATTCTTTCAACGATGTGGTACTGCTATTTTGTGCTAAGAATGTGATGATATGTATTCTTTCGGCTGGTGCTGCTATTTTAATTACAACGAAATAGTGGTGGTGTCATTCCAGGAAAATGTGCTGATAATTTCGTAAGTGATATTGTGGTAGTGAAATATATATTGTGCTATCGTAACGTGTATATTATATGGTGTCGTGCGATACGAAAGTGAACGACGTGTCGTGGGACGACGTGAGTCAGCGCGAGATGCTTGTTCGTTTACCTCGGGATTTGGGGGGACCGATTGGTGACATACTCTACACTTTCCTATGCCCTGTCCTTATGGTCTAGGGGATACCTACCTGAGGGTTAGGCTAATGAGGGGGAAGATGGTTGGATACTTAGAGAGACAAGGGGAAATATGGGATAGGAGACATGTGCATATAAAGTTGATACTGACTGGCCAACCAGGCCTGTTGTAACCGTTCAGACTTTGCCTACGGCTAATCCATGGGGTAATGGAATCGGGTATTGGACTCAATACTTTCGACATGGAGTGGAAAACTACATGTATTACAATGAGACTTCTTGCCATCTGGAACAGAGGGGTTATCAAGGAGGGTTCCTCCATGGTATGGGAAGGAGATCCAGGAGAGAAACTGATGGATTGATTAACTCATTGATGGACTTATTAATTAATTGTTTGATTAATTAATTGATTAATGAGAATGATTATGTTGAAAATGATGGGGAGTTGTCCAGACGGACCACTCTACCGGAGAGATATTTTCTACCTGTAAAGTAGATTTAGGAAATGTACTTAGTGAAGCAATAGGAGAAACAGAGATAGAGGTACCAGGATGAGGGGACTGAAGTGCTAGACAACCACACCAGTACTTCTTGGAACCGCGCCTCTCAGACGAGCAATTCAAGGTGCAACATGACAACGGAATCATGCACATGCCTGAGCATCTTTCTTGATAGAGAAGATCCCGTAACCTTTTTAAGATAGGTTATTAATTAGCTGAAGGCATATTGATTTGATGTTGTGCATGTAGGTCAGTGTTGGTGCTGAATGCTCTCACCTACCACTCTCCTTGCAGGCTGTGCTTTCTATATAGTACCAACGAAGCTGATATTCAGATGGAACGATTTGGCTACACGCTCATTCCAGGTGGAGACTGCCCAGGCTTGCGTGAAGTCATGGCTCTGGGAGCATGTCAATACCATCGTCTTCGTTGAAAGTAACCCTACCTTATGCATACCAGGTAGTACATTCTGAAGTACATTGTTGATCACCCGTTGATGGTGACGTCTGACGATTATCACATTGGCAGATCACGATTTGATCTAACAGACTGATCGTCTATTGAGACTTACATTGCTTGTGTATAACTGAATCCATCTACATGGAATACCATTCTATGTGACCAGACTCAGTTGGAGTCAGGCAAGGTCATGATGCTCACCAACCTACTCTGACACTGTTATCTGCTACAGTCAATTAGAGTTATGAGAACTTATACGACCCAGTCAGGGTTACCCAGACAATTGAACTGTTGTTGAAATGATAAGGTCTAATATGGATGCAGAATTTAGTGATGGTCACCAGGGGACGCCTCATGCCAGAGGGTCGCCCCCAGCCAGACTTTTATGAAAACCAGCTGATAGTGACTACGTCATTGAGTGACACTTATGCAATTATCTGTGGTGGTAGTCCAGTCCAAGTCAAAGAGTTTAAAATGGCCAATCCCATTTCATCTTCACCGGGGACTTGATTGAGGCCTGGAGAGTCCACAAGTTTCCATACCGCAGTGCTTGGAGAGAGCCCGGTGAGTCTCAGATACACACAACAGATCTTATAGTGCGTTATGATAAGCATGGGATCATTTCTTCCTTTAATATTCCCTGTCATCTACGTTGTACATAGATAACTTTCCTATCAGGCTCTTCAACATCCTGCTCTGAACTCAAGTGTATAATAAACTTCACAGTTGGGTTACCATGTCTTTGCTGAAATCTTTGTGTGACGTCTTGAATGCGTCCATAGTGGTAACGGTCCCTAGGTAGTGAGGGGGGATAGAGGGAGTCCCGAATCTGGTAGGGGCCTTGTAGACTGAAAATACTTATACTTTTAAGGTGGTCAGTGCAGGGTAGGAAGGTCAATTGTACATTCCTGTCTAGCCCCAGGGGTTAGTATACACGGGAACAGTGATATGTCGGCTGGGTAACGACGACGGTCGCATTACACATGGGGTAGTGATGTCATAGGATCTTCGCATTTTGCAGACTTGACATTGCCTAAGTAGAGGCCAGTCTTTCTCTCACTTAGCTAGACGACGAACTCATCCGTCGAATCCTCAAACGATCGAGATTACGACATTATCAGGGTAGCTCCTTATCAACTACGTTCACTCACCAGCTTCTCACATCTAACGTCGGCCTTAAATTCCCTCATGCCTTCGGGCTAGGCTCACCACAACGCTATTTAAATACACGCCTATGGGAAATCATTGCATACAGGCTGCTTCCAGTCGAAAGAAGAGATGAAGAGAAAGAGGCAGATTTATCGATTATTAAAACATAAACGACTAAACGTGTTGCTAGTCTTCTTCTTCTGACTTCCATCTTCCAGTAAACCATAGGCTGTCAATCAACTCAGGTCAAAACCTGCGATTGCATTTTACAGTACATGTTCTCCGGATTGAGGTAACCGCCTAAAGCTAGCTCTAACTCTTACGACATCTATGGTAGATTACAGTATCCTTGTCTCACATATGGGCACCAGCAACAAACAGACAAAGCCTCTATTGCACTCACACTATTCTTGCATATCCGCCGCGAAGTTGCCGGCTCATTGGCTTCACTAGAACACAGGGTGTCACATACGCATCGTCTGCTATGTTTCAAATAGAGTTCTTCTATAAAGAACACACACGAAAAAAAAGAATTAGTGCAGAACAAATAAAGAATATAAACCAGGCAGGTGGATGAACATATTGTTTTATGAGTGCAGTCGTGAGAATAATTCCTTGTGCACAATACATAAACCCCTATACCTCTGTCTAAACCGAAGCAGATATTACGCAAAGTAAAAACCATATTTAATTGGCAGGACTAAAACAGAGCATGGTAGAGATGCTTGCAGATCTACAAATTGATGGGAAGGACATTAGACTTACAAAAAACATTTATCTGAAACAACAAGTTGCCATAAGGATTAATAATGAAGTGGGTCAATATCAACCTATTAAGAGAGGTGTGAGTCAGGGATGTGTTATGTCTCCAGATCTTTTTTCCCTATACGGTGAAAATATTTTCAGAAGTGTAGAAGATATAAATAGAATCATCATTGGGGGACGAAACATCAATAACATTAGATATGCAGATGTTACTGTATTGATTGCAGACAATGAGCAGGATCTCTAACAATTAGTAGATGCGGTTGTTGCACACAGTGAACAACTCATTCATTGGCACCTTGCCGTCTTGACAGACGATAGTTTGTGCTTCAAATAGGCATACTAACTTTTACCCTTAGCAGTAGCGAATGTGACTGGTAAGGCCAATTCTCGTTGTAAATGTTCGTTCATAATGGGTGCATGTGAACACGTGGTTATTTCCACCATCATGCACCATCCTACGTCTCACACGCTCGGTATGAGACTTATCTGCAATAATTTTCTCCTTTGTCTTTATTCCATTTCTGATATTTGCCCTCCATGCAACACGTTCAGAGGCGACTTGCTCCCAATGTGCATTATCAATGCCTGTATCAATCATGTCCCGCTTACACACATCTTTGTATCGTAGTAGAGGCCGACCCTGAGATCTCTTACCCATCTGTAATTCACCAAAAAAGATGTCCTTTGGTATTCTACCATCATCCATCCTCCTAAGATGTCCTATCCATCTAAGTCTACGAAGACTGAGCATGGAATAAACCGTCACACAACCTGATCTTTCCAATACTTCAGTATTTGTGATTTTGTCTTGCCACTTAATACCAAGAATTCTTCGCAGACACCGCATATGAAAGCTGTTTAAACGTTTCTCTTGGTGTGAGTAAGTTGTCCAGGTTTCACTGCCATAAAGAAGAGTACTAAGGACACAGGCTTGATAGACAAGGACTTTTGTTTTGGCAGTAAGCTTCCTGTTCTCCCAGACTCTTTTTCTTAACCTGTTCATTTTTGTTGCTGCCTTACCAATCCGGATGTTGATTTCCTGATCTAGGGATAATTTGCTATTTACCACTGATCCTAGATATGTAAAATGGTCTACCATCTCTAGTTCGGCGTCGTCAATAAAGATTGATGGTACCCATGTGCACATTGTGACATAATCTGTGTCTTCTTTTTGCTAATTGTTAAACCAAATTCAGAACAAGCATTGGAGAATGCAGATAGTAGACATTGTAATTCTTCCTCAGAGTGGGTCGTAACTGCAGCATCATCTGCAAAAAGCAACTCTCTGATCAGTACCCTCCTAATTTTGGTATTGGCCTTCAATCTCTGAGCATTGTAGAGGCCGCCATCTGAGCGTGAGTGAATGTATATACCACCATCCTGATCACGAAAGGCATATTTCAGTAGAAGTGAAAAGTATATTCCAAAGAGGGTGGGAGCTAGTACACAACCTTGCTTAACTCCACTCTTGATTTCAAACTCTTCAGAAGTTGCACCATCAAACTTGATTATACCCTTCATGTCTGTGTGGAACGATTCCACAATGGACAGAAGAGTTGGTGGGCAGCCAATCTTCTTTAGTGCCTTGAACAGACCCTCACGACTGACCAAATCAAATGTCTTTGTGAGGTCGATGAAGGCAATAAACAGTGGTTGATTCTGTTCACGGTATTGTCTTGCATTTGTCGCAATGCGAATATCATATCAATGGTAGACCGGTTCTGTCGAAAGCCACACTGTGATTCGGGGTAGATTTGATCTCCTAGGACTTGAAGTCTGCGCAGAACAATTCTGGCAAGTACTTTTCCAACAATACACAGAAGTGAGATACCCCTATAGTTGTTGCCATCGCTCCGATCGCCCTTGTTCTTGCACAGTGTTATAATGCTTGAATCTTTGAAATCCTGTGGGACTTGTCGTTCTCGCCAGCATAGCTCTATTAGCTGGTGGATCTGTCTTACCCACTCCTGATAACCTCACAGTGAACAACTGGGGTTAGAATTAAATTGTAAGAAGACACAGATTATGGTCGTCACTAGGAAGAACCAAATACCACAATGTAATATACAAGTAAATGGAAATATTCTTCAGCAAGTGAATCATTACAATTATATCAGAACAGTAATAACATCTGGTGGGAGATGCCATGAAGAGGTTTTGAGGATAATGCTAAGAACTCCATGGACAGACAGATAAACCCATGACCAAGTACTACAAGAAACAAATGACAATCGTAAATTGATTAGAGAGATTAGACGTAGACAGTCATCATATTTTTGGACATGTTATGAGAAGAAATAAATTGGACAACTTGGTGGCAACTGGCAAGATCGAGGGGACGAGAACAAGGGGAAAACAGAGACGTAAATACCTGGATGGCTTGATCACGATGCATGATCAAGACATCAACACTGAGCTGATCCAATACTCTGGTGATCGAGTGAAATGGCGAATCATGACTGCTGACGCTTACCGGCATGGCAAATGATGGATGGAAGGAAAACAGAGCTATTATATGTAATAAATAATATAGGAAAGGCTAATAAGTATGCAGTATGCAGTAAAAATTATTATATAGTGAATGTCCTGGTATATAATGCAATGAGCAACGAAGGCACAGTACAATACACAACTACCTAAACTATAATACATCTCTACCTAGACTATACTACATATGCACGTGAACTATACTACACATCTACCTAGTTAGTTAGTTAGTCGCAGTTCCAACTTCACAGCAACGGGTCGTCCCCATTATGCTCCTTCAGTGAATATCACACAAAATGCACCTCACTGTCCAATGTGAAAAGTGGAAAAGACAGAAGTCTTGACAAACAAAAGCCCGCACAGATACACTGTGCATAATGCCGCCGCCAGAATGTCAACACAATAGTCCCCACCCAGTTCATCTCTAATGGAATCGGCAGGCATTTTCCCATCTGGATATTTCCTAGATGTTCACCCACACAGTCCATGAAATACAGTTCACCATCGATGGTAGTGGCAGTCAACCAGAAGCCCAGCAGCCACGCATTTCTGCATAAGGCAAAAACCGGTCAACTCTGGGACATAGCCAGCTGCCATCGCTCCGAACATGCAGTCACGTTCCAAAAAACATCGGCCAGATTCAAAACCATTTCCCACGAAACTCAAGCTCACAGTGTCGCGCCACGCACTCACTCAGTAGCAGGGCGACGAAACCATAAAGCCTCTATAGTCGCCTCTTACGACATGCGTGGTAGGCTACAGTGTTGCTATTCTTTGCTTCCCTTGTTGGCCCCGGCAACACACATCAACCTAAACTATGCTACATCTACGAGTATAATATACTACATACCTAGACTTTTTTTTTTTTTAAGCATATCCTTTACAGCATAAGGGAAGAAATACAAACTAGAATCAACTCTGGAAATAAGATATACTATGCACTACAACATCTACTAAAATCAAAGGCGCTATCTCGTAACACCAAAATCACAATATACAAAACACTGATCAGACCAGTTGTGCTGTATGGCTCTGAAACCTGGAGTACAACGAAAGGAGACGAAGCCTTGTTACAAACCTTTGAGAACAAAATTTTAAGACGCATCTTTGGACCCATTAGGGATACACAAAGTGGAGAGTGGAAAGAAGAAGTAACAAAGACATTTATGATTTGTTTAAGTCCCGCTAATCACTGGTATCATGAAGGCTAATAGACTACAATGGCTGGGGCATATAGAAAGAATGGAAGATAATAGGGAAACAAAACTCGCTTACACTCAGGAAATAAATGACCGTAGACCCCGAGGTAGACCAAGAAGGCGGTGGAGAGATAATATACATACAGACCTACAAGCACTTGGAATCAACGACTGGCAAGAGAAGGTCCACCAGAGAGACGAATGGAGACAGATTGTATTTGCAGCAAAGAACCTCAATGGCTCGGAATGCTGAAGAAGAAGAAGAAGATATCCTTTACAGGACTTAGCTGTCAACACCAGCATCTTTCAGCTGTATGTTGATCTCTTGGCAAGATTTCGCTCAGTAGTTTGCCATTGCTTTCTGAGCGGCCGGCTCACATACCCCGCTAAGTTACCGATGTGATTCGAACCACTGCTGATTTGAACCGTCATCACGTTACCGACGAGAGTATACGAGATTACGGAGAAAAGTCATAACCTCTAAGCCACGAAGCCGGTATACCTAGACTAAACGACATATATCCTTAGTCTAAACTGCATATCTACTAAAACAGCGATACATAGCTTATTAAACTATACAACATGTATATCTATAATTTGTGTGTGTGCATATCCTATTTACAGGACATCGCTGTCAACATTAGCATTTTACTGCTGTTGTTGTCTTGGCAAGTTCACATTCAGTATTTTACCATTGCTTTCTGAACAACCGGCTCCCATATCAACACGTTAAAACCAGCGCGATATGAACTGCTGCCAAATCGGTCACCGCTGTCTTTCGAACGTGGGTCAACGGCATTACGAATCGCGTCCACAACATCATCGCCACGAAGACCGGCACGAGATAAATTCTCGTGGATAATTGTGTAGTAGCAGGCCTTCACGCAATGCGTGCCCTGTACAGGACGGGCGTTTTTGCTCACCTCTGGAACTACTTGTGTTTTTTAAATTATCCCCATGGCTCGACATTGCTGATTCTGTCACATCATGTCGGCCCTCCTATTCTGCTCAGGCTTCATTTAATGAATGTTTATTAGTAATTGTTTTAGTAGTCCTCCATGTTTCTAATCAACATGGTGGTACTGATTGAACGTAACAGTGAAATAGTCTATACGTTATGGTTTGTTTAGTTTATTTTGTCATACATAAATTCTAAGTGTTGTGCAAGCTCCTCTTGTTTTTGTATTCTTGTTTTAATATGCATATATGTTCTCATACACGTGTCTACGTTGGTACCTATATGTGAGTATGATTCCACCTTAAGAAGTCAGCTTTCACATTTGCGATGGTATTATCATATGCTTGGTTTGTTTTCAGTATCTGTGTCTAAACAATGGTAGCATTCATGTCTTGTGACTTCATAATTTGTTTTTATCTTGCATTAGCTTTCTTTTGCAGAAAAGTGATGGTAATGTCACAAGCGAATTTCAGATCACCAAGCTGCTCTGGCAGATTCAATAATACCTATTGCTAGTGGTAATTCGTGTTGTTTTCATAATCCAGTCCATTGTCAGTAAGAATGATAAAGATGAAAACAAGACACTCCTGCATTTATTTAAATGTAACGTTTAGATTTTCCCTCATAAAGAACTTCTGATACATGTACATTTAGTCCTTCCCAATTTAATGATTTTATATAATATCTCATATTGCATTATCAGTTTCCAAACGAATCAGTATCACTGCTGGTGAAACCGTTTCACAGCCCACATATCCAACATAAAGTGGCGTGTTCAGTTCAACGGCTGCTCTATTATTATGCGTAATGTGATTGTCTTGTCAGAGTAGGATTTCTGTGGTCGGAAGTCTGCCAATTAGTCCCTTCGTTGATTGGCCATCTGCGTGTCTGATTCTCTGCAAAGTGATAATATTTAATACTTTCCAAGGACTAAACATTATGATGAGTCTATTATTTTGGATTCCTTCCTCTAGTCTGTTGGTATCTCTTTTTGTACCATAGAATGTGTTAATTTGTGAAGTAACTAACGTGAGATACGTATAGTGCTGGCAATAGTTTATGCTGGAATATTATATGAAACAGCAGCTTTCTTACCATAAGCAGCTTGATGCGTTTTCTAATGTCTACCATAGATAACTTCTTATAATTAATAGCCAACTTTACTTACACAGATGTGATATCTGGAGGGTCTTTGTGCGCTAGTCTGTCAGATGATTTTTTAAAATAATTAGCCCATCTGATCATTTGATGGTGAGAATGTTTTTATACTATTTTGGTAAGTCCGCTTTTTATTACATTTTTCTAATAAATTCACTGTGTTGCTGAAAGGGTCTCCGAAGTGTAAATTTCTTTGCTGTTCTCTCAACTTCTGTTTCAAGACCATCTAATTAATGTCTTTTTATACCTTGTCCGCTTCTAACATCGTAATTAACTTTTGTGTATTTTTCCCGGGCTCTGAAGTTAGAATATCTAGCTTTCATATTATTATAACTATGTTTTTCGCTAGTGTTTTATATATTTTATGTTTTGGTTTTGCTGTTCTGTTGATTAAGACTTCGATCGAAACATTCACATGTATGTGTGTTTGTGTGTTGTTGTTTCTTTTTTCATTTGAGATTGATTGTTATTCAGATAGGACTGTCTAGAACAAGGCGTCTTTATTACACATGCTGTCTGCATTAGACAAATAAGATTTTAATGAAAATAAGTTTATGTTGAAAATTTGCAATCCTCAATAGTGTAACAAAAAATATATTTGGCAGCCAACTTATACATTATTTAAGTTAACAATAAAATAAAACAACTGGTATTGAGCAGAAATAAAACAGAACAACGTCACAATAATCCTATGCTGTGACACGAAAAAGGAGACAACAACACATGGTAACTTCACAGCAATCATTTTCTGCGACAAGGATGACGGAAGAGTAAATTATAATATCTTCACATTAACAGTACTATGTGACACGGTTGTCAAAATAACATACCATGATAGTGTCAAGGTGTTAGATTATAGTAGAACAGACTAGTGACAGAAGAGGGGCAAAGACTAAGAGGACATAGAGACAGGACCTCTATAAAGGTATAGACAGAATAGAGACAGCACCCAAGCTAGGACTTAAGAACAGCAATATGACTACACTCGGGTGGGGACACTAATGTGTTATAGTAGGACAACAGAGGGACCGACCCGAGAACAGCGGCGGGTACATTAGGTCACGGGGAATACCGTGACGACGTAAACTAGAATAGAACTTTAGAGGGTAACGAGTACTAAGACAACAGTGCTGCGTGCAAAGAGAACGGCACGCAGAGTTGTGGACACCAACGAGGGAGTTTGAACACGTAGGCAAGCGACAAACTGAGCTGCTTCAGACAGCGACAAGACGGCCTTCCGACTGGACGTAGTGTTGTTCTGAAGCATTTATCTATTGTTGTGAACGCATGCGATGTTAACGAGAGAGTGATCATGTGTGATGATATGTATCTATATATTGTGTGACGAGTGGCGATCATTATATTAATGTGACAGGCAAATAACGCCTTGTTTGATTGTCAGGCTTGCCTGAAATAAATTCCGTGTAAAACATCTGTACGAGCTGTAATTATATTTGAGGTACGGATGTTGTTGCCTGATTGCGAGTAAACGAAAGACTGACATAGTAAGCAAGTAGTAAGAACAGGACAATGTTACACGTCTCAAAGTGCACTCGGCATATAGAAACTTCACATTAACCGTATGCTGTGACAATCAATATCACCATCATGCGCACTGCCGGTTGGCGTAGGCGTGTATGTCTCTACACAGATGTCGGTTCGTGGTGTTTTGGACGAATTATGCTGCTGATAGTTTTCTATGCTGCCGTTTCAGTTCATTAAGCATTATTTCACTTGATCTACCACTGCTTGTTTTCCTACTAATCTTTCCAGTTGTTACGATACTCTCCAATATCATCACTTCCCATCTAATGACTAAAGATTGCTTGTCTTTTTCTTATAATTATGAAAAATTTGCTAGAGCAGTCATCGTCGATCATGTCTCTCTGATTCCCTTTGCTGATTTATATATTGATGAATATGGTATTTTTAAATACTATTTATTGATGACATGTGTTTAAGCTATTACAATATATTCCTCTTGTTTTTATCTTCTCTAATGGTATACTAATGTGGTAATGTTCAATGTGTTAAAGCCTCTGTAAAAAAAAAAAAAAAAAAAAAAAAAAACTGAATAAAACAATAATTTGTTACTACACTGTCAGGGTGTTGGGAATGTGGGTACAGGACATAGAGAGGACAAGGGTCAGAATAGAGGCAGGACTACCTAGATAACGACATACAGGACATAGGTAAGGACATCTATAGTATAGTCGATAGATTAGAGATATAACATATAACAAGAATAAACGACCCGGCATGCTTTCTCGCGGTGTGATTTTGTTGCACGATAATGCTCGTCCGCATGTAGCAAAGATTATGCAAGAAGCATTAGCAAGGAAGAAGTGGAAAATTCTGCAACATTCCGCCTATAGTCCTGATTTGTCACAATGTGATTTTCATTTGCTCGGACCTCTAAAAAAATGCTCCCAAGGGGCAACGATTTCACAAAGATGCAGACGTAATGAATGCGGTAAACACTTGGTTCAGTGAGCAACCACAATCCTTTTTTGCGGACGGCATTCACCGCCTAACTAAGCAATGGGATGCTTGCCTTAATGCCTACGGCGACTTATTCTGACCAAACTATGTTGCATAATTCATTCAAAATGAATGCTTTTTTAAATTCTGCCACACCAGTTAATGTTTCTTTCATTTTGTTTTTAAAATGTTGCATATCCCTTACAGGACGTTGCAGTCGACAACAGCATTTTCCAGCTGCTGTTGATGTACTAG